>CAMOHE010048711.1:106739-182453 GCA_946598075.1 Artocarpus hirsutus | reverse complement strand
CATGAAATGTTTTTTAAGTTGTGAGAATTATAATGTACTTACTAAGCATTAGCTTATTCAAGTTTTTCATCATGTTGCAGATAAGGGTAAGAAAGTTATGGAGTAGGCGGAGGACACTGACAGGCGTGTAAGCTCAGGAAGATGGTTTGCAAATGGAAGAACGCCAAGGAAAGAGATTTTAATGGAATAATCTATGATTTTTGATTTTGAGTATGTTTATAACATTTTTGAATTTTAAGGATATGTTTTATAATTTTTGGGAATATTTATTAAATAGACTTTTATTATTTTATAAAGTTTCTTCCGCATTTGAAGTTTTAAAACTTATTTTTAAATAAAATTTTTCTTTTGTTCGGCCTGCCGACCATATTGGTTGGACTACCGAATAATTTTGATCGGCCTGCCGGTTGCCATGTATCGGCCTGTCGATCTTGTTGATTTTAAAACCCCATTTTGCAAGGTCTCGGACGGCCTGTCGATGGGTGACCTTCGGCCTACCGGTTGAGTTTGGCCTGCCGAAATTAAAAGTTTGGCCTGCCAGCTGAGATGTGTTCAAACAATTTTATCTTTTGTTTTCAAAGGTCATTTAATTTTATAAATGATATTAGAAAACTATTTACAGAATGTTCATGGAAAAGCGAATTGTTATAATTAACTAATTATAATTTCTTGCGAATTGTATTTTGTAAAAAAAAAAGAAAAAAAAATGTATGTAAAGATCCTGGGAATGCTTTTCCAAACTATGATTTCAAATGCATGTTATTAATTACAATAGTTTGCTCCAATTAATGTTTTAAAGAATGAATGTAACGACATCTGTGACGTTCGAAAGGGCGTTACAGAAACATTGGTGCATTGTCATAAGTGACAATTTATTAGATCGAGATATAAGGTGAAATTGATTTAGCTTAATAATTCTATCTGTGTAAATCAATTCACTTTACATAATCATATGTGTTGTATCTTAATCCTGAAATGATTAATAGGCCCGTTATTTTGACTTATACCTTTTGATGTACCAAAGGGCCACATCTGACTTTATGATGGTACTCATACCAGCACTTTGGAGACATGACTCTTGATAGCGTAGACATCTTATGTATAGATATTGAAGCCATAGCTCTATTAATGGAGTCAATAATATTCTCTTATATGCGTTATCTTGTGATTGAAAAACTAGAGCGCTCAACCATTTGAATACATAGGTGTAACCGAATGGTATACTATCAATGATGTAATGGAACATAAGATAAAAATAATTAGGAAGGCAAGATGGAATTTATCCTTAAGTCGATTATGAATATCTTATAGGGATACAACGCCTTATGATATGTCATAGACACTCAACTAATCTAGGCTTCATAATTTTCTATAGTTCGAGAGTGTAGCTATAAGTTTTTAATGGAATAACGTTAGAGTTGATAATTATAAAATGTGTATTTAAGATATTGTATTTTATAATTATCAGAGCTTGAACTATATAGGTCCGTTAGGCCCCCTTTGCTAGCTCATAATAAATCTTGTAATGATATAGTGTGCTTTTTCAATAAATTGGTGATTTATGTTAAATTATATGATTGGTTGAAATTCAATAGGATCAGATAATTTATGTTTGTTTATCAATTGAATTAATTTATTGTAAATTAATTTAAGATAAACTTGTTGAATTAATTATCATGAATATTTATTTTCCTAAAGATTATCTAGATATGATTGTTTTAATAAGATAACTTTTCTATTGGGTTATTTGAATTAAAACTAAGGCTCTTTCTAAAGAATTTCAGGTAGAAATAAAAGATTCTCAAAGATCATATTATTGTAAGTTCGATAGGCCGATCAGTTAGTTTAGCCTACCAATGAAGTAAGTTTGGCAACCCGATCCATCAGTTCGGCCTGCCAATCTAACGATAATTTGGTCATGCATTTTTGACATGATTTTATTAGAAGGTGATCTAAATTCAAATTTTTGAGGCCTTCTCTAATAATGACCAACCTAGGGGATGACCTTTATAAATGGGAGTGAGTTTTCTAAGTTATTGAGATCAGTTGAGAAGTTAAGAGTGAGAACTATAGCATTAGATACTCAAACTCCTTGAGAGCTTTTGTTCACAATCACGAACCTTTGCTTTGGGTCTTCTCGATTGGCTGGAAGGAGAGTCACTAGGGAAGAGCTGTATGACGTATGCCCATACACACTTCGATCATGGATAAAGAATAGCAACGAAGACTAGTTGGTTGAGGCTCTTTTGAAAAGTTCTTCTCTTCACTGATTCCAGGAGATCTTTGGCATATAATGGTTAGTAAGATCTGGTTAATTTATGCATATAGCAGGTCAAACTTATATTTTAAAAAATACTCTGATTAAAAATTTTAAAATTTCTGCTGCATACATGTTTTCCAACACTTAATGCTCCTAGTGATTTGGTCATGCAGTATGTGTTGTTGTTGGACTTGAATGATAGAAAATGGATTTATACTTTTGATCAATAATAGGATAAAATATACAATTTAGAATATGAATATATCCTTAGTGCATATGTAGTCATCTTGAGTGCTTAAATTTAATCAATTTTTGTTTGTAAGTACCATAAATATTCCTACTAGTTTATCAGAAGAGGAGAATAGGTAATTTTGTACATTCAGCTAACAAGCCTAATAATTAAAACTAATTAACTAGAGAGCAAATTTAAATCAAATGAACTTAATTAGGTGAAACTGGATCCTTAGAGCTTATTTTTATTATTTTGGTTGCATTTTATTCATTTTGATTTTATTAGTTTTGTTTTATTTTCTTTTTAATCAATTATTCAAATAATCTTAGAGCTAAGACTACAATGCCCACCTTTTTTTTTTTTCACAAATAATTATGTAAAGTCAACGTTAGAATGTGAAATATTAAATGCTATTATTATTTATGTTAAGTAAATTAACTTTTTGTTTAGTAATTTCATAGGTGATGGCCACGAGGGATCGATGTACTCCACTGTTTATGTCAAAAATGATGATAAGCTTAAAGTATTTATTGTTTTTTAAAAGAACTTCAACTTGCTCTAAATTTATAATCTTTATAATGCTATAGAGTTATATATACCATAGAGTTAAATTATTGACAATGACATAAATTTTATTGTATATTTTCTTATTTTTATAATATTTATGATGTCATGATAATTATATGTGTAACATTTTTATTATGGCGTTAAGAAACTAGATAATACAAAGTGTGCAAAAGAATAATAGGTATATTAATATTTTTTGGATCATAGGAGTAAACATTATTGTTGTATATAAATAATTATGTATTATAATTAAATTACATTAGATTATATTATATTACATTATTTATATTATATTATATTATATTATATATAACTGTATAACTGTTTATATTATTATTTATATTATATATATATATATATATTAAGATAAACGTATACATAAGGAAGTGAGAAAGAGAAGAAAAACATGTCAATTGCCATGGAAACAAAGAAAAAAAAAAGAAAAAAAAGGGAAATCTAACCCAAATAGGACAAGAGTTACCTATGCATATAAAGATGTGGCTTCAAACACACATATTATTCCTATCCTTTTTTCTCACCTCCGTCTTTTCTCACATTTTTTATGCTTTTATTCTCTTTTTTCTTCCATAAATCTCACATACTATTAGTTTGGAATTTTGTTTTTTTAAAGATTTTCTCTCGCAAAGAATTTAAGAATACAAGGTATGAATTTATTTATGTGACGATGTTCTAATTTTGTTAATGAATGTATTTACAATTATGAGTGTTTAGTATGATTAGGGTTTAAATTTGGGTATGTTGTTAAATTACAACATGCAGTTTTGGTTTCAATTATTGTATTCTTGTAATATGTCATGAACATGATGATTTTAATTTTTAGAAATGTTTAATTTTATGATATTCATGTTATATTTGATTTTTAGGGTTGTATGAGTTTGGTACAAATTTAACATAATTTTATTATTGGAATGTGATATGAGAATTTTAGAGTTTTTGGTTATTTGGTAAGTTTGCTAGTAATGTTTTGAATATATATGGTTTTATTTTGTTGCGATTTTTAGATATGATGTATATATATATGTTAAAAATGTTTGAGAATTTTTATAATTTTTTGCTCAAAATATTTTTAGGGTTATGAGCTTTCAATCAAACACTGCTCACGAAATTTTATTTACTGGCAGATTTATATTTGTATTTTGTAGAGTCTATTTTATGGGCCACAGAACGTCTTTTGATCCTATAAAACATTATGAATCATTATTGATGTGTTAAATAAATGTTTATAAATTTTTACCTTCATATCCTTATTATGTTTTAAGATAAAATTTGTTGATTTTCAAGTACTTAGTGGTTATAAATGTTTACCTAATATGCTCTATGTAATTAGTGAGATGATAAATCATACTTTTAAATGTGTTATGTACGATTTATTATTTTTTTAGCATTTATTTATATGTTAGGCATGTTACCTAAAAATTTTAGAAGCATGTAATGTACATTCATTTTATAAAAAATGTTTGAATGAAATATGCTCACTGTTTAATATGTCTGATGTTAATATTAACTCTAAATTTGAACATGTGTTTTGAATTATTCTGAATTTGTTTAGAGCTGAATTTTTGGATATGTTATGATTTTATGTGTTTATTATATATAGAAAGTTTTATAAGTTATTTTGTAGTATAAATAATTTAATCCATATTTTTTATTAGGACTGCTCACTGCCCAAGCTTTGCTGGCAGATTTTACAGTATTGATTATGTGATTTATTTAAATTATCAAAATAGATTTTTATAGGTAAAGAAAAATTTGAAAGTTATATATATATATATATATATATATATATATGTTAACTTTATTCTTGCAAATTTAAATGTTCTAATAAAATGTGAATTGAAAGATATAGGGTTATGAATCATTAAAGGTCAGTCAGTTTTTATGACTGACAGATTTACTTGAATGTTTTGAAAAGTGGAAAAAGATATTTTGGATTACTATTCTCAAGAGAAGACAATTTGAGTGATGTTTTTGCATGTTGGCTATGCTATGGAATATGTTTTAGACTTAATTTATGCTTATATGCTGAGATTAATTTCTTTAATTGATTAAAGGTCAAGTTTTTGGTCTTTATGTGTCTTGAATCTAAGTGCATGTTTATGACTTGAAGTGCTTTGTTTCGTTAAGAATAATATATGATGATGTAATATTGTATTAAATGATATTATGAACATGAATATTAATTTCATGTATTATATGAATGATTGACTTGAGCACTCCAAAGGACGAGCACACCGAGAACCGCAGCGACATCACCTAATTTAAAGTCAAGTAAGCAAGCAAGTCAAGTAAACGGATTTTCACATGCAATATGATAAAAGTTTACGAAAAAGTTTTGAGAATATGTTTTATGATAGTTTTTAAGTTTAATTTTACATATTGTCTTCTTATGAAAACTCTTGCTACAATAAGAAGGCTTAATGAATGTTTGAATGATGAGATATGTTAAAGGTATATCTATATATATGTATCACTTAATTATGCATTGCATACCCCATGTTATGTTTGTCTTGCTAGGTGAACTGTCCCGCAAGGTGGACTTATACGTTTGGTTTGGTATTGGCTACCTTACTCCTTTTGTACAACTATTTTTATGTTTATAGTGCAATGCTTAGGCCCCTAAAGATAAAATGAATAAGATTTTAATATGGAAGTTTAAATGAAAAGATATGTTCGATCTAAACCTTTGCCTCATGCACTACTATGATTATGATTACGATGTTATGTAATGATTTTTATGGAGTATTTAATGTTGAGAGATAGAAATGTGTACTCACTAAGCTTTTACTTAGTTTATATCATATTATAGTTAATGATAAGATGTAGGTTGATTAGGATAGAGGACAAGGCTGTGCATGTATACAAGGAGTGTTGGATTGGAAATGGAGTCATGTCATGAAAGAAATTTAAACTTAAACAAAATTTAATATATTATGTTATGCAGTTTTATTTGTTTGCGACTCAATTCTATTTGTGATATGTTCGTTTGAACTTATGTTTTATTAAATATAATTTATATTTTAGATTTTTTAGTTTCTTATGCTATTTATAAAGAATATGCTATATAGTCCATTTTTTTCGTAATTAGTGTTAATTAGTTGTTTGATTAGAAGTTAAGAGTACTTGCGTTATATGTGTAAGTTTGTATTTGTTAAATATTTGTTTTTTTAAACTAAGTTTTCTGTAGGTGGTCGGTTAGTTGAATGCCTTAGGTATTTCGTTGGGCTAACTGAGAAGGAAAAGTTAAATCTGATAAGCAGTGAAAAATGGATGTATTTCCTGGGATATTTCTTTAAGTGTTGTCGATTGTTTTGAATTTTTTGTCTGTAATTGTTAAATTTAACGGTAAAAACAACATTCCATGTGGTGCCTGTAAGGGGGCGTTATAGTTATGGCATCAAAGTGGTTTTCCATTTCCAATATACATCACCACATGTTAGTTTCAAGTCCTCCAAGTAAGTATAGAAATTATTAACCTTCTAATATATAGATGTTAAGTTATATTTCTTATGACTACATTATAATTATCTTATTAGTAGATGAAACAAAGACAAATGTTATTTGGAGAGAGAAGCAATCTTTGTCTTATTATTTATATATAATGGAATAATTGATAATCAAGAAGTTTATGACAAAGAGGTTATATATGATTATATTATTTTTCTTTGAGATAAAGTTTATGGAGGAGTAGGTGAATGATATGTAGCTCAAGAGAAGTGTAAAGATAGTTATGTATCTTTAATGAAAAAAGTTTGAGAATTATACAAGGTTAATAAAACGATTTTGTAAAGTCACATGTGAGATCTCTATAGTAATTTTTTTAAGTGAAGGTATTTTGAAAATGTGCATGTTATCAACATGATTGACTATATGAATGTTTAAGGCTTAATGATTGTTAATTTTAGGAGAAAATTATTTATGATAATATTTTAGTAAATCAAGTGATCCATAACATGATATGGTAGAGATCACACACAGTAGTTCCTTTTATGGATGACCTTTGAATTAGTAGAGATTTCAATAGAGTATTCTAGAATTATTAATGTAGAAGAGTAAAGATTAAATATGAGATTATTATTTTCTTTTAGAGGATATTGATTAAGGAAATTATGGAACGAGGTGACAGAGTAAGCCTAAAATTTTGACGATGATACATGATATTTTAAAAGCAATGTTTAATATTCTATTGTGAAAATTATAGAAAAGAAAGTCAAGCTTCAAATATGGTGCATTTTTATTGTTATAAACGAGATTGGATTCACGAATGAGGGGATGTACTAGTGGATTTGTTAAAGTGTATGATGTTTTTTGTATCTTAAAGTTAAATCTAAATATTCTAGGATCATTTGTATATTTTGGAGTAAAGAGTTCCTAGAGTATAATTCTCTTTTGGCGTGTGATTAAAGACAAGTTTACATACATGAAATTTTAGATATAAATAAAAGAGAGAGAATTAATGTTGCACTTAGATTTATACTTCTATGAGGGATGATAGACAGAGAGGGAAGAAGAGAATTTAAACATTGCATATGATATTATTAGTTGATGCATGATGACTTTACTTAGACATGATTTTTGAAGAAATTTTCATATGAAAAGGAAAGAATGTTAAGAAAAAGGATTAGAAATTTCTCTACATATTCATTACTAACATATTTCAAGGACAAAACCCTTAGAAGGAAGGAAGGATGTAAAACCCTACATTTTTACACAACATTTTTCATGTCAGTATGCTAAGGAAGTACATACCGGGTCCATGTTCTTTTGCCTAAAAAGAAAACATAAGAAGTTTAAGGGAATATAAGTTACAGGGATAAGTTGACTATGTCTTTGGTTGAAAAGGAAGATATTAAGGAACAAAGACATTTCTCTAGTCAAATAGTACTTGGGAAATCAAAAAATTAAAGAAGCTACATGGAAAAGAGATACGAGATTAAAACCAAGACTTTGAAAAATAAGGAAAAAGAATTAGTTAAAATCTTATGGCTTAACCTCAAAAGAGGAGGAGGTTATGTGAAGCCTACTATCCATAGTTATTGTAAGTTTCGAGGATGCAACTCTAATAAGGTGGGAAGAGTTGTAATGCTTACCGTTTTCTTCTACAAATAATTACATAAATTTAACATTAGAACATGAAATATTAAGTGTTATTATTATATATGTTAAGTAAATTAATTTTTTGTTTAGTAATATCATAAGTAACAGCCACAATGGATTGATGTGCTTGGGTTGTTTATATAAAAAATAATCACAAGCTTAAAGTATTTATTGTTTTTTAAAAGAGTTTTAACTTGCTCTAAATTTATAGTCTTTAGAGTGCTATGTTATATATGCCCTAGAGTTAGATTCTTGACAATAACATAAATTTTATTATATATTTTCTTATTTTTATAAAATTTATGATGTGATGATAATTACATGTGTAACTTTTTTATTATGGCTTAAAGAAACTAGATAATATAAAGTTTCCAAAAAAATTAACAAGTAAATTAATATCTTTTTGGGTCATGGGAGCAAACATTATTGTTGCATATAAATAATTATGTATTATAATCAAATTACATTAGATTATATTGTATTACATTATTTATATCATATTATATTATATTATATATAACTGTATATAACTGTAAAACCATTTATATTTTTATTTATATTTTATTATATTATATTTATATTATATAATATTATACATATTAAGATAAGCGTATACCTATGGAAACAAGGAAAAAGAAAAAAGAAAAAAAGGGAAACCTAATCAAACTAGGATTAGGGTTGTTTATGTCGATAAATATATGGCTTCAAACGTACATATTATTTCTATTCTTTTTTCTTGCCTCCATCTTTTTTCATATTTCTCTATGCTTTTATGCTATCTTTTCTTCCCTAAACCTCATATACTATTAGTTTGGAATTTTATTTTTTTCAAGATTTTCTCACTCAAAGAATTCAAGAACAAAAGGTATGAATTTATTTATGTGTATGATGTTTTAGTTTTGTTAATGAATGTATTTATAGTTTTGAGTGTTTAATATGATTAAAGTTTGAAATTCAAGGTATGTTGTGAAATTAGAATATGTGGTTTTGGTTTCAAATGTTGAATTTTTGTGATATGTCATGAATGTGATGATTTTAATTTTTGAGAATGTTTAATTTTATGATGTTCATGTTATATTTGATTTTTAGGGTTGTCTAAGTTTGGTACAAGTTTAAAACAATTTTATTATTGGAATGTAATATGAGAATTTTAGGGTTTTGAGTTATTCGATATGATTGTCAGTAACGCTTTGAATTCATTGATTTTATTTTGCTATGATTTTTGGATATGATGTGTATATATATGTTAAGAATGTCTGGGATTTTTTTATAAATTTTTGTCAAAATATTTTTAGGGCTATGAGCTTTCAATCAAATATTACTCATGAAATTTTATTTGCTGGTAGATTTATATTTGTGTCTTATCGAGTCCGCTTCATGGGACAAAAAGTGTCTTTTGATTCAAAATATTAACAATTTAAGGTTCAATAAGCAAGTAAGTCAAGTAGGTACATTTTCACTTGCAACATGATAAAAGTTTACCAAAACGTTTGAGAATATGTTTTATGATAATTTTTGAGTTTGATTTTATATATTGTCTTCTCATAAAAACTCTTGTTGCAACAAGAAGGTTTAACGGATGTTTCAATAACGAGGTATGTTAAAGGTATATCTATATATATGCATTACTTAATTAAGTGTTGTATACCCTATGTTTATGTTTGTTTGCATTACTTAATTAAGTGTTGCATACCCTATTTTATGTTTGTTCCGCTAGGTGGACTTTCCTTAAGGTGAGCTTGTATGTTTGGTTTGGGATTAGCTACCTCACTCCTCTCGTACAACTATGTTTATGTTTATGGTGCACTACTTGGGCCCCTAAAGATAAAATGAATAAAGTTTTAATATGGAAGTTTAAATGAAAAGATATGTTCAATATAAAAATGTGCCTTGTATGCTATTTTGTTATGTAATGTTTTTTATGAAATGTTTTATGTTGTAAGATAGGAATGTGTATTTGCTAAGCTTATGGTTACTTAGTTTATATCATGTTACATATAAGGCTAAGATGCAGGTTGACTAGGATAGAGAACAAGGACGAATGTGTGTGTAAGGAGTGTTGATTAGAAACAGAGTCATGTCATGAAAGGAAATTAAACTCAAACAAAATTTAATATAGGATGTTTCGTATTTTTATTTGTTTGAGACTCAGTTCTATTTGTCATATGTTCTTTTGAACATATGTTTTGTTGAATAAAATTCGTATTTTAGATTTTTTAATTTATTATGTTATTTATTAAAGATTATGCTACATAGTCCATTTTTTTGTAATTAGTCTTAATTAGTTGTTTGATTAGAAGTTAAGAGTACTTGCTTTATATGTGTGAGTTTGTATTTATTAAATATTTGTTTTTATAAACTAAGTTTTCTGTAGGTGGTTGGTTAACTGAATACCTTAGGTGCTTTGTTGAGTTGACCAAGAAAGAAAAGTTAAATCCAATAAGTAGTAAAAAAAAAATGGATGTATTTCTTGGGATATTTCTCTGAGTGTTGTTGATTGTTTTGGATTTTGGTAATTTTTAAGTTTAACGGTAAAAGCAACGTTCCTTGTGGCACCCGTAATGGGTGTTATAAAAACAATTTCGATAATTAGCAAAGTAACCACAATCTTTGTGGAAATGATACTTTTTTATATGATATACTTATACGCTTATAATTTTTCATCAAACACATATTCAAATGAGAAAATGAAATATGAACATGATAAATGCCTAATTTCACATAAATTTTTGTCATTCTTTCTTGCATTTTTTGTTAGTTTCTTAGTTTTCATGTATTTTATTTGTGATTTATTTGTGTTTATGTATTTTGTAGGTGTTTTAGATGCCAAGGAATGTTTTGGAATAAAAACAATGATTTGGATGAGTTTGGGGCTCCATAGCTTGAAATAGGTGAAACTAGACAAAGAACTAACATGCTTGTTCTTCTATGCCATTTTATTGGCGCCCTAGTGCCATTGGGCAGTGAGATGGTGCCCTAGTGCCCCCTATTTGGCGCCCCATCCCTAGACAGTAAAAATCCTAGCACGTGTGCCCTATTTTGCATGCCTCGATGCATGTTGACAAGTCTTTATTCGTGTTTTGGTTCAAAAAGATTCTAAACTTTTCTGTATTCATTGCAACCTTGTAAACTTATAAATACATCACTTTGGAACATAAGAAAGAAGCTTTTTTTTTAACGCTTTTTGTTAGTTTAGGAGGAGTGATGAGGGAAAAGCTCAGATAGTGGCTTAAGGGGAATCATCTACTTAGAAGACTTTTCAATGCCATAATTGTTCGTTATCTTCTACTTTCTTATTATTGCTTAAGTATGATTTCAAAACCTTATACATGATTATATAATTATTTTTTAGGATTGCTTTTGATTTTCCAAGTGAAATTGGTTATGTTCTTCCATAATTATTGTTCATGATTATTTTCTTGTTTCATTTAGGTGCACAACTAAATAGGACTTGAGAGCTATCTATTGCTAGATTAGAATGCTTGATCCGTAATTGTCTTGTTATTATAATCATTAGTGAAGAATTGTGATAATTGATTATGGTCAAATTTTCTTATGCTTGCTTGTAGAACATAACCTACATTAAATGAACCAAGCTTGTGTGTTGGTTGCTTAGATTAACCTATCTTTCTCATCTTAATGCTTCCATTGGACAAATCTAGAGAGCTTATTTTAGGTTATTTAATGGGAAGAGATTTAATAAAGAGCTTATTTTATTAAATGATACAGTAATGAAAGATTAAGGTAGCAGAGCTTGTTTTTATCTATGGTTGTACTATTAGAAATTGTATGTTAGATGACACCTATTTAAAGACAATGCGATAAGAACAAGAAACATAAGAACCATTGTGGAAACTAGCAATTCCATTGTGGTTTCGGATATTTTATGTTTTTTTTTTTTTTTTGTTTTGAGAGGCTTCTATGACGGCTTCAATTCTAGATATATTTAAGGTGATAGCCTTTTACGCACATGGTGTCAGGCGGGAGGCATTGTAGATTAAGTGCCCAATATTGGCAGCAATCAATAATAATGACATACCTATCTATGTTGGTATGAAGACCATTATTATATTGTAAACTTTGAAAAAATTGATGCGAGTTGTATAATGATATACCTCAAGTATAAGATCTATCATTATTTCTTACTTTTTTAAATCAAGTAGACTTATATTGTTATTTTTATTACAGTTTTTTGACAGCATGCTATGAAAGTGGAGGCTTAGATCATTGATTCAGCTTCATATCTACGTCAGTCGTACTAATCTAAATTAAAATGAGTTCAAACTATTAAAAATGTTAAAATATTGCTTCATGACAAGTATCATATATGAAAATTTATTTAATATTTTAGTAATTAATAATTTTAGTAAATGTGAATAAAAATTAAGCTTTTTACTCGAGTAGGTGTCGATGTTTTCATGCGTGTTGCTACATGTGTTGGATTTGTATGGACTTTTAAGCCTTTAATAGGGCCTACATGACTACCTATACATTGTAACTTTTTCTAGCAAGGTTGACTAAAAAAAATGTGCTGGAATATTCACAATGGAAGGAAGTCAGGAAGGGTAATATGTTGATAATTCTAGACAAATACGGCGTTTGACATAAGGGTTGGAACTTATCAGTTTGAATAGTTCATAGTATAGAGCTCTCAATAGACACTATGCAAAACTCTTATATACTATAGTATTTTGAACCAATGGTTGAAACCACTCTTTTGAACAGTATCCTAAAAGATAGGAATGCATACAAGGTTGTGGGTGATGGTGGTTATTACTGCTATCCGTTGTGAGGAGTAAATTATTATTCATCTAAAATTGATAAAAATATAAGTCAAATAGTTAAACGTAGAAAGTACTTAATCGGTATAATATATAAAATACTCAAGGTTTGTTTGGTATGCAGGTTTAGAATGGTGCAGTTTAAAACTTTATGGTTTGAAATGAGGGTTTTGAACTTTGTGATTGTGCTCAACATGTACATTATCCTTTTATTAATGAAGTACCTCTTCTAGTTCACCATCACAACAAGATACTGTTAACTTTGTCACAACTTTTCAAAGTGGAAAAGTTGTTGATAAAACAATTCTTTCAAAAGATCAGTAGGTTAATTCCACTTTGAAAAGTGATGATAACGTTAATAGTGATGAAGAAAATTTTAAAAAAGAAAAGGGTGTTTAAAATGAAAAATTTGTTCCAAGGTTCCATTTCCTCAAGTATTGCTTTCAAAAGAGAAGTCTGATAAAAATGCTAAAATTTTTGAACTTTTTGAACATGTCAAAATTAACATTCCATTTTTAGATGCAATCAAACAAGTCTAATCTTATGGTAAATTTTTTAAAGATTTGTGCACAATTAAAAGGAAGCATAATGTGACTAAGACTCCCTTTTTAACTAAAAGTGTTAGTTCCTTCATTTAATATGACTCCCTACCTTAGTTCAAAGTTGTAGGTTGTCCTATACTTTATTGTATCACAAGAAACACTTAAGTTGAACATACATTGCTAGATTTTGGTGCTAGTGTCAATCTTTTGCCTTATTCTGTTTACCAAGTGTTAGGTTTATGTGAACTTAAGCTAACATTCAGTTAGTTGATTGTTTTGTGAAAATTTCAAGAGGTGTTGTTGAGGATGTATTAGTTCAAATTAATAAATTTTACTACCTGATAGATTTTATTGTTTTAGATACACAACTTGTTGCGAATTTAAATGTTTAAATTCCAATCATTTTAGGTCATCCATTTCATGCAACTTCTAATGCTTTGATTAATTATAAAAATAGAGAACTAAAATTGTCTTTTGGAAATATGACTTCAAAATTTAATGTATTTAACATGGCGCAATCTCCTTTTAGAAAGTTTGAAGTGAACTTTATTAAGAGCAATATTTTTGAAACGTTTGTTGATCCTTTAGTTGACTTGGCTAATACCTTTGACTCAAATGTCCTATCAAAAGTTGAAAACCACCCCATGAATGTTTTAACTAATGAATCTTGAAGCTAAAAATTTAAGTTTCAAACCTACCTTTGGAAATGAAGTTTTTGAAGAAGAACCTTAAGATGAATTTGTGGGTGAACCTATAGATGAACTTATGTATGAATCCATGGATGAAGAAAAGTTTCCGAAAATATTTTTTAAAGCATCTGGCAGCTTAACGTTTTGAGAATGTTATCTTCTGGGAAGGTTTTGGGCTACTATTTTACCAATCATCAACCTTGTTGATTTCGACTTTGAAGAAATTATAATTATAGAATAATGCCTGTATTATTTTTTTGTGTCTGTATTTTTGTATTTCTGTATTTCTTTAATTTTGCTTTGATGTGTTGTATTTTTACTTTCTTTGTTTTCCTTAAAATTCAGAAAAATAATTTTGAAAATTTATTTAAGTAGCTGAGGTTATAGAGGATGTAATCAAAGTTTGATTAGTAAGTACTTTATATTAACGGCCTCTTGAAACACATTTTAATGAAATGACTAAAATAAATTTTTCTTTAAAATATAAAAAAATAAAAAAACCTTAAAAACAAAAAAGTAAAAATTTTAAATCACAATAATATTTTCTTTCTTTGTAAATAAGTGTTGTTGTTTTTTATCATTTTTGGATCACTTAGCCTAGTTACTATTTGGCCCAGCCTAGATTAACCTTTCACACATGTTAGAACAGTTTCCTCTAAGTTTAAACAATACAACGTCCTTTGTCTATGAAACCATTTACTATACATCTAAGCCCAAAAGTCTCTGCTCTTTCTCTCTCTAAGCTCTCGTATTATCTCTACCTTTTCTCTAGATTTTCAAAGTATTTCCCCATAGATTTCTCGAAAACCTTCAAAGTTCTTCGATCTTTAAATAGTTTTCCTAAAAATTTTTCAATCTTTTCTTTCTTAATCCCATAAAATCTTCTTAATACTTGCTTAAAAGCTCTCAAATCAACTCAAAGCACTTAACTCTTTCTCTCAAAGCTCTCAATTCACTCTCAAGAATCTCTTTTCCTCTTTCAAATCATAGATCCTAAATATGATCACTTAAAGAAATACTTTTCTTCCCATTCTTAGAAAGAAATTAGGCAGAGGTATAAAGCTTGAATCACTCGTCCTTGGGTCCTTTCTCATTTTAAACTTCCAACTGATGTAAAAATATATATAGAAGGTTTTATTCATCCTAGTGACATCACAAATAAAGGTTTCATGAGGATAGGTATAAGTCTTTGTGCTAGAAAAAGAAGAGCCCGTGCTATAGCTTTGAAGTATCCTAAGTTTTTTTGTCAAAATTGTGAGCGTAGTTGTAAGTCAAAAAGTTTTACGTCTGTAAATAAGGAGGATAAAATACTTTTCTGTAAAGATGGGTTTTCTAAAGAAAACTTAGATAATCTTCAAGACTCTCTTTTATACCATTTTAGGGGTTATGTTCAAAGAGCCATTTGTAAAGTTTGGCCTCAGTTTCATGTAGAAAAAGAACATATTGGGAATTTGATGTTAAAAGACCTAATTGTTCAATTTGCATGAATGTAAAAAGGGAAACAATCACCTGGTTCATCTGGTTCTAAGCACAATCCATAAAGTATTTTTAGATTTTGTGTGTTTTTGTTTTCTTTTAAAAAAAAATTTGTTGAGAAATTATTTGAGATATGAACTTGGTTTTAAGAAAAAATCATCAAAATGGCTAAGTAATGGATTTTCGGGGGATGCATTTTAATGAACATGAGCTTTCATTCATTCTCAAATAAATTTTCATTGAAAGAAAAAAAATTAAAAAATATAAACAAAGATTTTTGTTTTTGTGATTATTACAGTAGTTGTTTATTTAATTATTGTGTTAGCCTTATTTGCTTTCAATATTTTATCTTATCTATTAGATGCATTATTTGTTAGGTATTTGATGTGTTATATATGTCTTGGTTTTGTCCCATTTTGTCAAAAGCTGTACAGTAATGTTTAATTTTTCAAAAGTTAAATAGTTCTTGTCGGGTAAAAAGTTTCAAGAGTTCTATATTGTGTTATATCTGTCTTCATCTACCTTCACCTGCCCATTTGTATTCGATTACACTTAATCATGTTTTATATCTCATTTGTCGTTAGAGTCTTATTTAGAGCGGTGTAAAAGGTTTTCAACTCATATATATAAAAAAACATAAAATTTTGAAAAAAAAAAAGAGTCTTAGTTTCTTAGAAACCAATCACCTTTGAATTTTAAAAACATCTGTATGTTTTGTGGTTCTAATTCAGGAAAGGATATTGACTATAAAGACCACAAAATTTCATTATTTTAGATCAATAATTAATATGAAATTAAATAGTGAATTTTCTTTGATAAATTGTATTTTGTGTAATTACGATAAAAAAGTAAATTATTTATGAATGATGTTAATATGCATAATGAATGAAATTTTCTTAAGTAGTATAAAGCATTGTAAATCTACAGATTTTATGCATTTGAATACTTAAAAATTTGTAAAACACTCTTAAGATGAATTTTGTGTAACATTGATTATAATTTATGTGATATAAATTTATGAAGGATAAATTTGTTAAGTAAAGCATAAAATTATGCCACGAAGAACACCTTGTAAAAATTGATCGTATAGTAGACAATTAGACTGGTAATGAAATAAGTGTGTATAGACCAACTGTTGTTGATATATAGTGTAAAAAGACACACATAAATGAATAATATACAATATAGTGTAGTTTTACAATTAGTTGTATAAACACAGATAGATGCATAACTGTGTAGGAAAGTGGATTGTTTGGTATTTATAATGTAAATCTAGATAGTGTAAAGAAGATATCTATACAGTTTTACACTAGTAGTGTAGGAGAAATACAGTGTAGTATGAATTTATACAGTATAAAAAGGTAGAAGGGTCCACCTAATTTTCACAAAAGAATGCAAATTGGCTACACCACCATGGGAGACTTACAGGTTTAGCTACTAGAGGAGACAAAATTTTTAATTCTATTTTGCCCCAAAGTTTGCAAAATTGCAAAATGACCTTAAGTGATGACTTTAAGAAAAAAACTGCCATCATTTGTTTAAACTTGGAAAAAAAATTCTCCATTTCCTCCATGCCAAAACTGGAGTTGCAACCAAACTTTCTTAAAAAAAATTTCTCAAGAAAACACCATTTCCAATAAAGTTTTAAAGCTAGCTGAAGGAGTATAATCAAGGTTCAACAACTTTCCCACAGTAAAATCTATATTTTTTAAAGTGAAATTTTTGGTTTTCTCTTGAGTTCTTAGGTGGTTTTTGTTGAAAACTTTGCTATATTTGTGTTAAGGAGTTTTAGCCAATCAAGCTCTCTTTGAGAAGGTTCAAAAGTTAGTACAATAATCTTAACTTTTCTTTAAAGTTTGATGTTTTATTCAAAGTTTTGTATGATTATTTTAAAGAATAGGCTAAGGTTGGTATAAAAGATTTTTATGATGAGTACTTATGTGTGTTGATGGGATGTTATGAATAGGAATTAAGGTTAAAGGTTTTCAAAAGAAAAAGCTTTATTAAAAAAACCATGAAATGTTTCCAAGAAATGAGGGACTCTTGATGAGAATGGATGATGATTTGTTTTTGGTAAGAAACTGTAACTATTGGAAACAGTGAGAAAAGCAGATTTTGTAAGCAAAGTTTTGAAAATTCAAAAGGGTCCACAATGAAAAAAATTGTTTAACAAGACAGTTTTGAAAACTAGATCGAAACTCCACTATATAGCTAGATTTTGAAGAACGTTAAAACATAAAAGTTGTAGAACTCATTGAAACTTTTGTATATCATAGATGGTTTGTAAAACTTTCAGTTGGTTGGTAAGATATGAATTTTATGAGTTATAAAACCAAAATTTTGAAATTTGTGTTAAAAGGATAATGTTTTGAACTTAAAGAATGTAACTTGGGGACTTAAGAGAGTTTTAATCCTTATTAAAAACTGAGTTCAATAGTGTAAAATGGTCTGTTTTGGTCCTTGGGGCAAAATTGTTGAAATTTTTACGGTTTGAGTTAAAATCACAAAAGTTTTGTTAAAATGGATTTTCTCACCAAAAAGACAATCAATGCATTGTTTTCTTTGCACCGTTGCAAATAACCAACGAAATCCACCTTTTCAACTAAAACAAGTTTGAAAAGTTTTTAAGGCCTGTCAAGAGCAAAATCGTAATTTTCCACAAAAAAGCTCTAATGAACCCCAAAACGTCCAAAATAGAAGAACGCCCCTTAATGGGAATTTCTCCATGTTTTGTAAGTAACGAAAAGACAACACAAGATAAGAATAAATAAGTTCCGTTATGTCTAGGTTTTTAAGAAAAATTGACTTATGATTACATTAAGTGTTTAAATATTGACATTTTGATATCGACAAGTAGTCGATTTTAATAAGTTAGTTCATGATAGAATATTATCCAGGTAGGACACTTACGCAGATAACAGAGGAACAAAAACTTGGTTAATGGTATGTCAATCCCAAGTAAGTTCAAATGCCACCTACAATGTGGATTCAAAGGTTTTTTTATTTTTAAATAAAAATGTGTTATTTATATCCTTAATTAATTGCATTTGTTATGCGCTTATTTAAAGTTATTTAAGCATTATGTATGGTATATTATCATAATAAAATAAACTAGTAAAATGATACACTAGAAAGGTTATGTCAGTAAGTGTCGCACCAATTCTCGACCCAAGGGGAGATTTAAGCAAAGAATGATATCATGATCTCAATGTTACGGTGATTTTACACATGTGTTGCTAATACTTGGGCCTATAGTTTAAGGAATGATTAAGAAATGAATAATTAAAGTTCTTAAGTAAGCATAAATGGATCATGCATATAAAAAGAAAATTATTTTGTGGGCTATATTTAGACTTACTAAGTAATAGCTCACCTAATTTGTTTCATACTGTAGAAAATTTAGCCAAGTGGCCGGAATATAATTAATGTTGAGGTGGCAACAGCAAATTAGCAAAAGCATAGTTAAGGATATGGATACTATTGCAAAATTATTTTCACTGTGAATTATATTTTTTAAAATATGTTATTTTAATGAATGTTATTTAGTTACTATAATTTGAAATGTAAATAGAATAAGTAATACATAAATTGTTTGGAACAGATATGTTTATGAAAAAGGTTAACATGTGTTAAAAGGGATTTACATGTAAAAAAAAAAAAGTTGCACTTTTTAGCAGCCTAATTAAAGTTAATTGAGATTAAAAGGTTGTTAATGGATGGTCTGGAAAGACGGGTCGTGATAGTCAGTATTAGAGCCGGTATCCTGCCATCCTACTGCGTGTTGCCATACGTCATTCATTCGGCTACAGCTCAAGCAAGATCTGATTTTAAGTATGTAATGTTAGTAAATTACTTTTCAGGAAAAACGTTTTTCAACAGATTGCGGAAAATGTTTATGAGAAAAAAAGTTTTATAAAGGACCGTATCAAAAGGAATGTAATTATGGAATATGATCCTTTAATGATACGATTATAGTCAATGGCAACTCCACTAGATGACCTTCAGATAGAGGTTGATAGGAGGCATGCGTGGTATTCTAGGATATGTTTCCACCTCGTTATGATGGGAACCAACAATTGATGATTTTGATAGAATGGCTTAACGCCATTGATGTTGTTTTCTGAGCCTGACATATGCCACTGCATCTTCAGGTTCTCTTGGCAAATGGGAGGTTGTTGGGAGAGGCTCTAGCCTGGTTGTTGAATCTTGAACTAGATGGACAGCACAGCGACTAGCAAGGTCTCCAGGAGCAGATTTGGGCAGAGTTTGCACCACCACCACCACCATTTACGAACAACGCCTTAATACTGGTTAATCCCTTTATATGGGGAGACTAGTAGCATTATTGTTATGTCTGTTTTCAAGAAATCTGAGATTGGTATCTAGGGAGATCATTGCGACATTATACCACGCAATTTTGTCGTACTTTAGAGCTAGTGATTACCGCAAGGAATGCCATTACATTGAATCTGTGATTTGTTATAAAGTGCGGTCCTCAATGAAATACAAATGATAGTGCTATACCTATGCGACCTTCTCAGCCTTGAAGAAGCTGTAGCAGAGTTGCCACACATAAAAGAAAAATTGTTGGCCTCGATGGATGATTTTCCCATGGATATTTATGATAACAGTTAGGTTGTAGCTGATAATGTTTAAGGATCACTATTGCTGCTTTATATTGGTGATGATCAGTCTACCAACTCCCGCAGGGAAGAGGAAGGAGATCGTGAAGCAGAACTATGGAACGGTAACATAAGCAAAGATGACTCTGATTATGAAAGAAAGAGAGGCTTTTTGAAAGCTCTTTTTGATATGGGCAAAGTTTGAATGTAACCTAGCTGTATAGAGATGGCTAACAAGCATATGAAGACTTTTTTTTTTATCATGTATGAACGTACCCACAGTAAGCAGCATCACTTCTGGCGGTGGTGTTCACGTATGACCAGTAATGATGTCAACCACCAAAAGGAAAGTTTATATATGTATGATGACCTTTTATGAAATGTTAGCCACATATGACACGTCTTGTCAATCAAAGATGTTCTTAGATGAAGTGGTATAACTCTTTTAAAGCTTATGAAAGTGTGAAACATATGTCAATACAGCTTTAATGATTATGGTAGGATCATAATGGACAACAATGGAATAGCCAAGAAGTGAAAATTTTGAACTCTTAAGTTTGATTAATCAATTGGAAGAAAGACTTTGAGCTCAAGAGCAAGAAATCCAAGGATTTCATGAATAGTTAGTACACCAGAATCTAGTACCTCCAATGTTACTTGAAGGAGTGTCACTTGTACCTCTAGCTCCTTAACTTGTAGTAGTAGCACAAGGGGACCCAGCAACACCGATAGATTCTACTGCTCCTACAACACTAGTAGCCCTAGTCACAGATTTCTATGAGGAATTTTGGTGTATGAAAGCATTGGAATTTGATGGATCCACCAACCCAGTAGAAGTAGATGATTGACTAATTGAGATGAAAGGGTACTGAAATTTATGGGTCTTGAAAACCATGAAAACATGCAACATTTCCCCTTACCAATAATACAAGAGGGATGTGGGAATTCGTTGAGCTAAAAAGGAATGTGGATGAAATGATCTGAAATGACCTTGTGAAAGAGTACAAGGAGGCTTATTGCAATATGGAAATTATGGCAGCCTAGCAAGATGAGTTTAATAATTTCCAACAAGGCAGTCTGTTTGTCACTAATGCTGTGAAGAGCATAATCATCCAGCACATATCTGACTAGAGTTGGTGCCCACTGACAAGGAAGGGATAAGAAAAAAAGTTAATGATGTTTCAGATAGACATCGCGTTAATTATAAACAGTGGAGGTCAGACACTTAAGTCTGTAGAGGATTGCATTGAGCAAGCATCCAAAGCAAAATACAGGGTTATTTGTGATAAATAACAAAGGAATAAGATTTTCAAAGTTCGAAAAAAGATAGAGCTTTAGCTACCAAAATCAATTTACTTGATCTAAAAGCCAAGGTGGCAGTATAGGACAGAATCAAATTAACTACTTTGGTTGCAATCGCAACAAAAATAATAAAATTAACATGAGGAAATAAAAATCCAGATAACTACGGAAAGACAAAGGGACAACCTCAAAAGTAGGTAAAAGAAAGAAGAAATAGTAAATTTTTACGTTGATAATGTAGGAAATGATAGACAGGAGATGTAAGACAGTTAGTGTTTATTTATGACAAAGAAGGACATTATGCCAGGAACTGTTTCTCCAATAATCAAAATTTGTTCAACCAAAACCAGTAAAGACTGCAAGGGACACAACTTCATACAACCCAAACTTAGATTAAAGGTCCTAGTACTAGTCAAAGCCGTTTGAAAGCTCCAAAACATAATAGGCTAATTTCTATCTATATCAAGAGTGAGATCGAAATAGTAGCCTTAATAGTTGCTACAAGTCAGTTTTTTGTAGCTAACGCTAATAAATGTGTTTTATTGGAGTCTAGAGCCACACACTTATTTATATTACTTAGATCTGCTAGACGAATAAGGATTGAAGGAAATAGGATAGATCTGACTGTAGGACCGTGCTACCCTTCAGTGAGGTATTAAGTTCTAATTATTAATTACATTATGTACCATATATCATAAGCGATAAAGAGCTGTTTAATGATTTAATCATAATCAATAGTCAATAATATGATATAATTTTGGAAATGGATTTCCTGGGGAAGTATGACACCAAGGTTATTTATTGACATTACAAAATGACTTTTTGGCGGATTGGAAGTAAGATGTTCATATGTACCAAAAGAACCCCGGGGAAGTTGAAAGCACTAATATCCGCCTTAAGGGCACGGAAAAAAAGGAGGAAAAAAGGGTTGCTAGATAATGGACGTAAGGGTTGTTTGGTGAGCATAGTAAGGATTAAGAAGCTTAATTAGGACTATGGGAAGTCCCGATGGTAAAGGAATTCATATATGTTTCTAGATGAGATACCTTGATTATCACTAGAATGAGAAAACTCGTCTGAAATTGAATTGATGCTTGGTACTGCATCGATCGCTAGGGCACCCTATCGCATGGCCACAGAAGAACTAAGGCAATTTTAGACTCAATTGTAGAAGTCGTTGGATAAAGAATTTATTCACCCGAGCTATTCTCTATAGGGAGAACATGTGCTATTTGCTTAGAAATAAATGGAACCTTATGTATATGTATCAATTGTCATGAACTAAACAAGGACACGAATAAGAACAAGTAACCTCTTCCAAGAAATTTACTTGTTGCCTGATCAATTGAGGAGAGCAGCTACATTATCAAAGAATGACTAATGCCCTGACTACATTTATGGATTTGACGAGTTGAGTTCTTAAGAACTATCTTCATAGAATTTGTCCTTATTTTTATAGATAATATTTTGATTTATTCAAGGACTTCAATAGAATGTGAAAAACATTTGAGAATTGCACTTTTGTTGTCAAGGGATCATTACTAAACACTAAATTTTCAGAGTGAAAATATTGACTGAAGTAGGTTTATCTCTTAAAGACATATAGTATCATGAGAAAGAGTCTCTATGGATTCAAGTAAAGTCAAAGCTATGGTTAGATGGCCGAACATTGAAAAGTATTATTGAGATCAGGAGTTTCTTTGGATTATCAGGCTAATCAATGAATTGATGAAAGATTCTCTAGACTTGCAGCACCTCATGTGGCCCTGATGTAATAAGGAAAGAAATATGAGTAGATTAAGTAATGTGAAGAGAGTTTTAAGAGAAGCGGCATATGAGTACATTGGTATTGACTGTTCTAGATCCAAACCTAGGAAATTTTGTAATCTACAATGACATATCAAAGACAAGTTTAGGAATTGTATTGATACAAAATGGAAAGATGATTGCATACGTATCTTGTTAATTAAAGTATCATGAAAGAAACTACCAACTCATGAATTGGAACTTACAGTAGTAGTGTTCGCATTAAAGATTTGACATCATTCCTCATACGGAGTAAGTGTGGGATTTTCACTAATCATTAGAGCCTCAAATATATCTTCACTTAGAAGAAGCTTGACATGAGGCAGTGATTATGGCTTGAGTTTTAACAGATTATGACTGTGGGATACTTTATCACATTGGAAAGAGAATTTTGATGGCATGGAATGAAGAATGATGTTGTCTAATTTGTAAGCAGACGTCTTATTTGTCATAAGGTGAAGACTGACATCAAATATCTCGTATAAGAATTATTAAAAATTGAAATTCCAAAATGGAAATGAGACTAGTTAACTATGAATTTTGTAGTCACATTATTCAGAACCTCAAAAGGACACAATGCAATATGGGTAATTGTTGATAAGATAACTAAGTCCGCTCACTTTCTACTTATCAAACCTAGTTACTCTGTTTAACGGTTAGCTTAGCTATATGTTACTCAGCTAATGGGATATTATGGAAAACTAAAGTCCATTATCTTTGATTATGATGGTTGATTTACCTTCGATTTTTAAAAGAACGATCACCAAGCAATGGGTATAAAACTCACTTTTAGTAAGGCGTTCCACCCTCAAACCAATGGTCAGTCTAAAAAGACTATTCAGACTTGGAAGATATGTTGTGAGCCTATGAATTTGACTTCAAAAGAAGATGAGACAAAAAGCTCACATTAAAGAAATTTTCATACAGCAATATGATACCATATGAAAATCTTTACGGAATAAAATTATAGATCCTCAATGCATTGTTAAGAAACTAGGGAAAAAGGAGTTTTAGTATACAAATTTCATTTAGAAGACCATTGATGACATCAAATTGGCTTGTCAATGGATAGGAGTCTCGTTTAACAACTAGTAGAACGGTGTATCCTCTTGAAGTTCCAAGTACAAGATAGTTTTTATAGAATTGATGTAAGGAAGCATGATATGAAAGAGACGTTAAACTAATGAAATATAAAGCCGTTCATGCTACTCGGGAGAGTAAGTAACATCGCCTATACGTTAAATTTATTTTTTTATTTGACATCTATGTACGATATACTTTTAATTTAGATAATGGAAAGTACATGTCAAATCCGTCATGAATGTTAAGTTATGAGCTGAAGAGGATTAAAAGAATTAAATTACAAAAGAGAAAGATAATGAGAAATAAGGGCATATCTCTGGTAAAGTTTTCGTGATGGAAACACAAAGAAGATGTAGCAATATAAAGGTAAAAAGAGGCTATGAGGAAGAATTAGGCATGATTATTATAATTTTTAAGTACAAAAATTTTTAAGGAGGGTAACTTGCAAAAACCAGAAAAATTCATTTGTTTAAATCAATAATTAATATGAAATTAAATAGTGAATTTTCTTCAATAAATCGTATTTTGTATAATTACGATAAAAAGTAAATTAATTATTAATGATGTTAATGTTTATAATGAATGAAACTTTCTTAAGCAGCATAGAGTATTGTAAATCTACAAATTTTGTGAGTTTGAATATTTAAAAATTTGTAAAATACTCTTAAGATGAATTTTGTGTCACATTGATTATAATTTATGTGATATAAATTTATGAAGGGTAAATTTGGTAAGTAGAGTAGAAAATCATGCCACATCTTACACCATGTAAAAATTTACTATATAGGAGACATTTAGATTGGTGAGGATATCAGGGTGTACAGACCAACTGTTGTTGGTATATGGCATAAAAAGACACACAAAAATAAATAGTACACTATATACCGTAACTTTATAGTCAGTTGTGCAAACATAGATAGATGCACTACTGTGTTAGAAACTAGGCTGTTTGGCATTTAAAGTTAGACAGTGTAAATTTAGACAATGTAAAGAAGATATCTACACAGTTTTACGCCAGTAGTGCATGAAAAATATAGTGTAGTGTGAATTTATACAGTATAAAAGGATAGTGGTATCTACCTACTTTTCACAAAAGAATGGAAATTGGCCATACCATTGTGAGAGACCCACGGGTTTAGCTAGTGGAGGAGTCAACATTTTTAATTCAAAATTTTCCCCAAAGTATGCAAAATTGCAAAATGACCCATAAGTGATAACTTAAAAAAAAGTTGTCATCATTTTTTTAAACTTGGGAAAAAAATTCTCTATTTCTTCCATGCCAAAACTAGAGCTACCGACAAAGTTTTCTTGAAAAAAATTTCTCAAGAAAACACCATTTCCAATCAAGTTTTAAAGCTAGTTGAAAGAGTATAATCAAGGTTCAACAACTTTCCCAAGGTAAAATCTATACTTTTTTAAGTGAAATCTGTGGTTGTCTCTTGTGTTCTTGGATGGTCTTTGATGAAAACTTTGCTATGTTTTGTGCTAAGGAGTTTTGACCAATCAAGCTCTCTTTGAGGATGTTCAAAAGTTAGTATAATAATCTTGATAAAAATCTAAACTTTTCTTTAAAGTTTGATGTTTTATTCAAAGTTTTGTATGATTATTTTAAAGAATGGACTAAGGTTGGTATAAAGGAATTTTATGATGAGTTATGATGTGTGTTGATGGTGATGGTATATATAGGAACTAAGTTTAAGGGTTTTCAAAGGAAAAAATTTTATTAAATAGGATTTTTGCACAAAACATGAAATATTTCTAGGAAAAGGGGGATTCTTAATAAGAATGGACGATGATTTATTTTTGGTAAGAAACTGTAACTACCAGAAACAGTGAGAAAAGCAGAATTTTTGATCAAAGTTTTAAAAATTCAAAAGGGGCCATAATGAAAAAAATTGTTTAAAGGGGCAGTTTTGAAAACCGGCTAGAAACTCCACTATATAGCTAGGATTTGAAGAAAGTCAAACCATAAAAGATGTAGAACTCATCGAAACTGTTTTACATAGTGGATGGTCTGTAAAAATTTTGCTCAATTTGTGAGATATAAATTTTACAAGTTATAATCACAAAATTTTGAAATTTGTGTTAAAAGGAAAACGTTTTGAAACTTAAAGAATGTAACCCGGGGACTTAAGAGAGTTTTAATCTTTTTGAAAAACCGAGCCCAACGGTGTAAAATGATCAGTTTTGGACTGTATTGTTTTCTTTGCACCATAGCAAATAGGCAAAGAAATCAACATTTTCAACTAAAAAAAGTTCAAAAAGCTTTTAAGGCTCATCAAGGGCAAAATTGTAATTTTTCACAAAAAGCTCTAACAGACCCCGAAACATCCAAAATAGAAGAATGCCCCTTAATGAGAATTTCTCCATATGTTATAAGTGATGAAAAGATAACATAAGATTAGAGAAAATAAGTTCCGTTACTTTTAGGTTTTTAAGAAAAACCGACTTATGATCAGATTAGGTGTTTAAATATCAATGTTTTGATATTGACAAGTAGTTAGTAACAAACAAGGTAGCTGATGATGGAATATTGTCCAAATAGGACACTTAGGTAGATAACAGAGGAACATGAACATAGTTAACACTATGCCAATCCTAAGTAAGTTCAAATCCCACTAGAGTATGGATTCAAAGGCTTTTTTTTTTAAATAAAAATGTAATATTTATATCCTTAATTAATTGTATATTGTATGCACTTATTTAAAATTGTTTAAGCATCATGTATTGTATGTTACCTTAATAAATGAACTGGCAAAATGATACACCAGAAAGGTTAAGTAAGTAAGTGTCACACCAACTCCCGATCCAAGGAGAGCTTTAAGTAAAGAATGATACTATAATCTTGGTGTTACGATGATCTTAAGCATATGGTGCAAATACTTGGGCCCATAGTTTAAAGAAAGAATAAGAAATGAATAATTAAAGTTCATAAATAAGCATAAATGGACCATGCATACAAAAAGAAAATTGTTTTGTAGGCTATATTTGGACTTACTTTACAATAACTCACTTAGTTTATTTCATATTGTAGGAAATTTAGACAAGTGGCTGGAATATAATTAATGTTGAGGAGGTAATAGCAATGAGCAAAAGTGTAGTTAATGGTATGGATACTGTTGCAAGATTATTTTCACTAAGAATTATATGTTTTAAATATGTTATTATAAAAAAAAAATTAGTTACTATAATTCGAAATGCAAATAGAATAAGAAATGCATAGATTATTTGGAGAAGATATCTTGAACTGAAGATCTACAGCCTTTCTATAGGCCAGTCGTGTGTGTGTGTGTGTGTATTTTTTAGAAGTTTACATATAAAAGTGGATGGACGCACCACAACCTTCAAAGGGTTAGGTCAATGATTCTGTAGTACTTTATTAATGTGAAATAACAGGTGAGCAGATGACTCACGAATTAAGAAGAATGAGCACTTTGATAAAATATATATATATATATATACACACACACACATATATATATATTTTCTTTTTCTTTTTCTATTGCATTGGACCCTGCAGTAGAATTTGAGGATACTGTTGGAAAAATGAGTACACAAAGAAATTTTAAAAATTTTAAATTAGAGTATTTTTTAAAACACAAGTTTGATATGCTATATACATAAATAAATCAGATCTTACTAACCTTTGTATGCCAAAGAGCTCCTACAATCAGTGAAGAGAAGAATATTCTAGAAGAGCCTTAACCAACTGGTCTTCTTTGCTATTCTCCATCCACGATAGGAGTGTATGTGGGCAGACGTCATGCAGCTCTTCATCGATGACTCCTTCCAATCAATTGAGAAGACCTAGAGCCAAGGTTCGTGATTGTGAATAATAGTTCTTAGGGAGTTCCACAGTTTCTCATAGTAGAGTACTCACTCTAAACCTCTCAACTAATCTAATTAGCTAAGAAAACTTACTCCTTATTTATAGAGGTTTGACCTGAGGTTAGCCCTTATCAGATAAGGCCTAAAAAATTTGAATTTAGATAAACTTTTGATAAAATCACGTCAAAAATAGGTAATTAGATTATCGTTAGATCGGCACGTCAAACTACTAGATCGGCCTACCAAACTTACAATTAGTGGGCCAAACTAACAAATCGGCCTGTCGAACTTGCGATGATATGATCTCTGAGAATCTTTTATTTCCTACTCGAGATTCTTTGGATAAAGCCTTAGTTTTATTTCAAATAACCCTATAGAGAAGTTATTTTGATCAAAACAATCATATCTGGATAATTTCATAGAAAATAAAATATTCCTGATAATTCAACAAGTTTATCTTGAATTAATTTACAAAATTAATTCAATTGATAAACAGACATGAATTATTTGATCTTATCAAATTTCAGCCAATCTAATAATTTAACATAAGTCACCAATTTATTGGAAAAGAACGCCGTATTGTTACAGGATTTATTATGAGCTAGCAAAAGGGACTTGATGGACCTATATAGTTCAAGCGCTCATAATTATAAAATATAATATCTCATAAACATATTTTATGATTATTGACTCGGATGCTACTCCACTAAAACCATAAAGCTGCACTATTAAACTACATAAAATTAGTAAGCATAAAATTAGCTAAGTGTCTAGGACATATCATAATGTGTCGTATCCCCATAGGATATCATAGTCTGCTTAAGGATGAATTCTATCTTACCTTCCTGATTATTTTTATCTTATGTTCCGTTATCTGACCATTGGAAAACTTACTATCTAATGACAGTATACAATTTAGTTACACCTATGCATCCAAATGGTTGAGCGCTATAGTTTTTCAATTACAAGATAATCCAAATAAGAGAATATCATTGATTCACCAATGGAGCTATAGATTCTATATCTATAAATAATAGGCCTACGCTATCAAGAGTCATTTCTCCAACATATCGGTATGCATACCATACAAATTCAAGATATCACCCCTTGGTACATCAAAAGACATAAGACAAGATAATGGGTCTATTAGTCATTTCGGGATTAAGATACAACACATATGATTCTCTAAAGTGAATTGATTTGCACAGATGGAATTATTAATCTAAATCAATTCTACTTTATGTCTTGATTCAACACATCATCACCTATGATAATATATCAATGTTTCTACTTGTGTAGTCTAACTCAGATAGCCAAGACAAGCCATCTTCTATCAGGGATGTACACAACATAACAATCTTAGCATGAAAAAAATGCCTAATTTTATTCCATCGATTGCGAATCTTATGAGTTAGACCATCACCTTTAGAATCATGTCTTCTGTATAATTATTCCATCATATGCCTGATTCTTAAAGGTCTAGATTGATAGTCTCAGACTTTGGTTTGCTTAACAAAATTCAACAAATATGAATGTAAAGAGGACAATATTTGGTATATGAGGAATAAATAAATTCTTTATTGATAAAATGTCTCCAAAAGCATATTACAAAATTTTACTCCTCAGGGCATATATGTCTAACAGATACCATTTTTAATTATTCATTTTCTTCAGTAGGTTCTAGTACAAAAGTGTGCAAATTTATCACTATGATTTGGTGCTTCGTAACTAAGGGAGGCAAGAAAAGGCACGATCTTAGGCGTTAATTGCACAAAACTCAGACCAAAATGGACACTGGATTAATGGAGGAAAACGGAGGCAGTTGGAGTGAATCGTGCCCATTATATTTCATCAGGGCAAATGCGACTAATGGATGAGATTGCAGGTGCGCATAAGCAGGCCTACAACAGATTAGAGATTGCATTGAGCAGCCTATGTAGGTGGCCCCTCCCCTGTCACGGCTTGGGTTTGGTGTGGCTCCAAGCAAAAGGGGGAGGTTAATGGCTCGGCTCAGCTAGCTCATTGGCTTGACTTATCTTTTGTTGAAAAGTTCTCACCCAAAATTTAAAAAATTTAATTCTTTGCCCTATTTTCAACTTTCTTTTGCAATTTTCATTCTATTTTCACCCCAATTTAGACTTTCCTTGTAATTAAACCAAAACAAAATAATTATTTCACAAAATAAAAATTAATAAGTAAATATTAGTAAACACATATTTAACACAAAAGTAAATTAAAACTAAAAATACACTTTAAAATAAAAAAAAGATATGAAAATTAAAATCAAAATTAACTTAATTAAACTTACAATTTTAAAATATATTTTACAAACATGGAATAATTAATATTTAAAAGTACTTCTAAAAATTACCAAAAATATAATTAAACAATAAAATCATGAAATTAAACATATTTACAAAAATCGCACATAAGTATTAGAAACATGTACAAATAGCTAATTAGAGGTTTAAATAATGAATGAAATAATTAAATTATTTCAAACTCATGAACACGTATATTTTTATGTGTTATTAAAATACCCTCAAACTTAACATTTTGCTTGTCTTTAAGCTAAAACTGAAAACACACAAGAACAGATGAGTGATGTGTTGATGTGATGAATTTGTATGCCTCAACATTTTCACAACTTATATTGCTCAAGAAAAATTTAGAACATAATGAACGTGTAAAATTTTATTCAAATGCTGACTCTATCTTACTTAGACCTTCTAGATGCTTATGTGAATAACTAATTACAGTTAGTTGCCGTAGCCTAGATTAGTTTATGCAAATCAGTGATTAACGTTAGATCTCTAAGTGAGGGAATTAGAGCTCAATAGGCTTGTCATTCATATCTTTCTCTACTAATGTAGGCAACAAAATATCTAATGACTATTAGGACTTTATAAAGCTTATAGTGTATGACTTGGGTAAGAGGGAGGATATTCGGATACAAGTGAGGTTCAAATCACCTATAAACATATACATTGTTCACTGACCTTTAACAAGCACAAATTAATATCCTAATTACAAAACACCCTTGCTTTCTTTTGTCATCCACATTCATTCATTTTTCATTTTCTCTTTTTGTCTTTTTTATTATTGTTTTTGTTTTTGATTTTGTTTTCAATTGGTTGTGGATATCACAAGTTACAATGAAAATAAACAATACAAAATAATATATCATAACACTACCCTTCCTCGCATGTACAAACACAAGCTTCAAAATGTGTCATTGAATAACCAACATGTTTATTGGTGAAGGGAAACATAAGACTCAATGGGGTAACTAGGTATAAATGTGTATTACAAGGTAAGTTTAGAACGGCTCAAATGGTCCAAAGATGGCCTATATACATCCTTAATGCCATGTAGTAGCCTATGATTTTGCCTCGAGATATAATAATACAAGTTCTAGAGTTTATGGGATCTTGAGAGTTCTAGAATTCAAATAAACATTCTTTAAGCATCCAAACAACTAAGTAATCATGGTTTTGTGTATTTAAGTGTTTAGAGAAATCTAAGCAGAATAGAACCAGCTGATGAATCAAGCACACACTAACATAATGTTTATCATTTATTAGGCGCTCTATACATTTCAAAACAAGATCTATTATTGGCCTCAGATTTTAACTCAAAACACAAACTTAAAAACAAAACAAAATTTTTTCAAAATTTCTTTTATTAAAGAAAATAAAACCAAAAGAAACAAAAAGAAGACAAATTTTTCAAAAATTTTTAAATTTTTGAAATTTTTGGGGGCATAACCCTAAACTTAAATTGAACATTTCTTGGGTTACAATTTGGTCAGGCTCAAATCATCTATTAAGGCCCAAAATGAGGATTCAAGGTTGTGATTAGAGCGAATTGAACATGATAAGATCAATCGATTCGAAGTTATTTGACATGGAAAGTACTGCTCATCTAGCGTATAAATGAGTTAAGGCTTCAATGGGATTGATTAGTTTGATTGGATATAAATTGATTTTATGGTTTATTCAGATAATATAATGTCATTGCATGTTTGTTTTTCAAGTATTCACTCAATAGGATCGATTCACATGATCTCACAGTTATGAGCATGTCTAGCCACAAACTAAGAAGTAGGGAGAGCATGATTTTTACGGTCAATCATAGATCAACATGTGTCGCACTGTTGTGGTTACCTCAAGCATTATCGTCCCCACTCTGTCACTTAGAAGTCATGACTTCTCTTTATCTTCTATATAAAAGAATGTCATCTTCACTGGCAAAAGGACAAAAGACAACACACAGACACTCTGTCAAAATTATTCCTTATTCTCATCTTTGTAATCCGCAACTCTTGAATTCATACAGAGTGAAGAATAATAGACGTAGCTCTCTTTATAGAGTGAACCACTATAAATCTGCGTGTGTGGTATCTTTTATCTTTTCAATATTGCTTCATTTCATTTGGCTTAGTTTTTAAATTAATCTCTGCAATTAGTCTGACAAGTTTTTGTTGAAGCTGAAAAGATCCTAATAACGATGATTTGAGGGCCCAAATCTATTAAAAGAAACATATTAAACTGAATTAACATATTTTGCATTTGATTGTAGATCCAACGTCTACAGTTTGGCGTCCATCGTGGGGCCTTCAGATCGCCAACAGGAGGATCTTTTAGCTTAATCACCAGACATGGCTGACAACTCAAGCAACCAACATGCATATGAAATTCTAAACAAAAAAACTAAAGCACTCCCCAAGCGAACCAACAAGTGGTAGCTCTAATGGCTAAAGTGGACACTCAAAAAAAAAATCCTTTAGGAGCAAGCTATGCCTTCCGAGGTGCGCGACCAGAGATTGGACCAACTCAATAGTGAGGATTCAACTCTGAAGTGCTAGTTCAATTGTCAAAACCCATAGATGGCATCATACTCATAATATTTCCCGTATTACGTGTATTAGACATTCCTAATCATGACGACAGCATTGTGGTGGTTTTATACACCGCAGCCTATTAGACAGCAATCCTTATTCAGCCCCTTTGGGAGGATGCAACCACTATACACCACCCCAACTTCGACACCAGCAACTACAGTCGTACCAACACCAATTGCTATGAGTACAAAAACAACACCCACTACTGCAACAATGATAATGACAACAATGAGCATTCATCATAACCTAAACCAGTATAACCCCGAGGTGAATAAAGAAAAAGCGCCCCTAGCTGTTTAGTTAAGGCCTGGCCTCTAAACATGTCTCCTAGTTTATCCAAGATTTGCTTAGTAGTTTCATAATCCTCATGTTGAGCCTGTAGTATGTTATTCATGCTAGCCATAACATAGTAGCAGGCTTGATCGTTTGCATCTTGATCGTTTGCATCTTTCCAATGATCATATGCTTGGAATTGATCGTTGGTGGAATCTCCCATAGGTTTAGGAGGACAAGGGGTTGTCAGCACAAATTTCAGTTTCTCAAAGGAGAGGACGATATCTAAGTTCTGTTTCCAATCATTATAATTCTCTTTGGTTAATTTGTTTTTGTCAACTATTTAAGATAAAGCATTTTTTGACATTTTTAATCTTTAATAAAAAATCATATACCACACATAATCAAACATAGTATAATAATTTAGTAAGATAACACAATCATGTAAAAAACACAAATGTGTTTATGTGTCAAAACCTTGAAAATATCACAACCTTACAACGATAATTCCCAACTCAAAATTCAACAAGCTCCTAGGGGAGTCATGCCAAATTCAATCAGGAACACGGATCCCCTCCTAATTAATATATGCTATCTCAGACCCGTATGATCCAACATATATTAGTAATCATTTCTTTGGCCATTAATTTATTAACAGAGCTCCTGGGGGATGTTAATAATAAAATTAACATGAGTGTATAACCATCGTTTTAATATTTTATCCATAATTTATAATCACGACCTAAGGGCGTGCAACCATAAATCATGCTACAATACCTTATTCTCTTGGAGATCCAACTTGGTACATAATGAAGGGATGAAGTCCCTTCCTCGGGGTCGAAACCACCATGTTCTTCCTATGGACCAATGATGAAGGCCTTTGGTCCTCTATTTGAAAACCTTCTCTCGCTCAATCTTTTGAAATCAAGGTTTTATTTTAAAAACATGCATGAACAAATTTTAATTGAGCAGCACTCCCTATTTTATATGGCATATTATCAATATACATGACAAAATATATTATAACACAAACAAGCAAATCTACAAGCAAAATAATAATAAATAACCATAAAATTATGGGTCCACCCTAGAGAATAGAAAATAAAGATTACAAGAGAATAATTCAAACATATTATCGATTCTTCATCCTTGAATCCTCAAGCTGTATCCTTCTTCATGTGATGCCCATCTTCAAGTCTTAAATTCTGTATGAATTGAATACTCTATATTTCAGGTCATGTCCAAATTTAATGTTTCTCAAAATTGTCCAAAAATAAAATTAAAATTGAGTTGAAAATCGTACTTTTTCTAAAAAAATTTCCAGCTCTCTTCCGGCAACCCGATCTGGGTAATCGGCCTACCAATCATGACCCTTCGACCTGTTGATCTTCACAGATAGGCCTGCTAATTCATGACAAATTGGCCTATCGAACTAGAAGTTCGGCCTGCCGCCAAAGCCATCTTATTTCTGCCCTGCTGACAGCTTGTCGAACCTCACGTCTGGCTGTCGATCTGTGACCATCGGCCTATGGATTGGAAGGATCGACATACCAATCGAGCAAGAACCTCCCAATTTAGAAAATATAGTTTCTAATGCAATTTATCAATTTTATTTTTAATAATTCAAAAACATAAAATTAGAGACTCAAGAAATACTTAAGAGTGCCATAATCCATCTTCTAGATCCGCCTTTTAGATTCGTCTTCTTCGAATGATTATTTAATTACAAAATTCATACAAATTTAAAATTAAATAATAATTCATAGACGAAGATGATAGTTTGCCATCTAATTACATGAAAAACCTAGATATACATTCTAACCTCTAAGGAACTATAACTGGTATAAATTAATAAATAATTAAATAATAATTTAATCTACCATAATTAATTAATAAACATTCACTATATAATCCATGACAACATATAATATATAGAAACCCTAGAGTGCCAACTTTCTAAAAATTAAATTCATGCATAGGAGAGATAAAGATCACATAATTTATACATATAGTATGATCACAAACTTGCAAATTTATGTAAAAACCATGTCTCTAATACCAATTGTTGGAAAATAATATGCACTAGAATTTAAAAAAAATTTATATCAGAGTATTTTCCAAAACACAAGTTTGACACACTAAATGCATAAATTAACCAGATCTTACTAACTTTGTAAATGCTGAAAAGCTTCCTCAATCAATGAAGAGAAGTAACGCTCTAGAAGGATCTTAATCAACTGGCCTTCTTTGCTATTCTCTATCCACGATCGGAGTGAGTATGGGCTCACACGTATAGCTCTTCCACTAAGCGACTCTCCTTCCAACCAATTGAGAGAACCCGAAGCTAATGTTCGTGATTTGGGAATAAGAGCTCTTAGGGAGGAGTTTTTAGAATCTCACCAGTAGAGTTTCACTCTTAATCTCTCAATTGATCTAAATAATAATGAGACTCACTCTCCTTTTATAGATGTTGGGCCCAAGAGTCAATCCTTATCAGATAAGGCCTCAAAAAATCAAATCAGAATCAAGTTCGGATCAATATCTAATAAAATCCACGTGTAAACACGTGATCTTTTTATCACGCGGTCGGCATGCCAATCTGTTTAACTGGCATGCCGAACTTACCCCATCGATAGGCTAGACTTGAGGATCGGCCTGTCGAACTTACGATAAAAATCCTAGCGAATCTTTTATTCTCCACCCGAGATTCTATAAGATAAAGTCTCAATTTTAATTCAAATAACCCAATAGAGAAGTTATCTAATTAAAACAACTTTATTTAGATAATTTCTAGGAAAATAAATGAATTCATGATAATTCAACAAATTTATCTTGAATTAATTCAAAATTAATCCAATCTAATAAATAGACATGAATTATTGGGAACAGATAATTCAACAAGTTTATCTTGAATTAATTTTACACAAAATTAATTCAACAGATAAACAGACATGAATTATTTGATTTTACTGAATTTCTACCAATCTGATAAATCTGACAAAAGTTGCCAATTATTGGAAAAGCGCGTTGTATCGTTACAGGATTTTTGTGAGCTAGCAAAGGGGACCTAATAGACCAATATAGTTCATGGACCTATATAGTTCAAGCGCTTGATAATTATAAAACCCAATATTCCAGATATACATTTCATAATTATCAACTCCAACGCTACTCCACTAAAAGCTTAGAGATGCACTCTCGAACTATATAGAATTACGAAGCCCATATAGCTAAGTCTCCATAACATATCATAATGTATCGTATCCCCTTAGGATTATCCATAATTAGGATAAGGACGAGTTCTGTCTTACTTTTTCGATTATTTTTATCTTATGTTCCACTATCTCATCATTGGAAAACTTACCATATAAAGATAGTATACCATTCGGTTACACCTATGTATCCAAATGGTTGAGTATTTTAGTTTTTCAATTATAGGATAACGCATATAAGAGATATCACTACTCCTAAAGAGGAGCTATGGATTCCATATCTATGAATAATAGGTCTATGCTATCAAGAGTCATGCCACCAATGTACTAGCATATGTACCACTATTAAAATATAGGTGTCACCCTTTGGTACATCAAAAGACACAAGTTAAGACATTGGGCCCACTATTCATCTTAGGATTAAGATACAATATAAATGATTGTCTAAAGTGAATCGATTTGCCAAGACAGAATTATTAATCCAAATCAATTCAATTTATGTCATGATCCAATACATCGTCACCTATTAAAACATGCCAATTTTTCTATTCACAGAGTCTACCTCGAATGGCCAAGACAAACCATCTCCTAATAAGGATATAGACAACATAACAATCTTTACATGAATAAAGTGCCCAACTTTATTCCCTCGATTGCAGATCTTATGATTTAGATCATCACCTTAAGAATCATGTCTTTCCCATAATCTGTCCATCATATGCTCAATTCTTAAAGGTTTATATTGACAGTCTCAGACTATTGTTTGCTTAACATACATTCAATAAATATGAATGTAAAGAGGACAAGTTTTGGTATATGAATGAATTCTTTATTGATAAAAATGTCTTTGAAAACATATTGCATTTTTACTCTTTAGGGCATACAAGTCTAATAGTACTCTTCATCCATTGGGTTGCCTCCTAATAAGCACTTGGTTTAGTGTCCTTAGCTTAACACAGACCTGCTTAATTTATAAAGGTAAGCTGGCTTGTCGAGCGGTACTTCCTTTGTATTGCATGTCACAAATCCCTTATAGTATGGCTTCAAACGGTGTCCATTCACTTTGAATGTGTTTCTTGTCTTCATGCTCCTAATCTCAACTACACCATGAGGTTAAACATTAGTAACAACAAATGGTCCAAACTAATGAGAGCATAATTTACCAAGAAATAACTTTAGGTGTGCACGTAATAGAAAAACTTTTTATCCCATAATAAAAGCGTTACAGGATATCAGCATGTCATGAAAAACCTTAGTTTTTTCCTTGTAAATTCTTGCATTCTTGTAGGCATCATTGCGAACTTCCTCAACTTTTGCAGTTGAAGCTTCCTCTGTTGTCCTGTGACATCTATCTCCTTGTTGCATTACTTCACTACCTAAAATGATTTGTGTTCTAGTTCCACTAGAAGATGACATGGTTTACCATAGATCAACCTATATGGAGACATTCTAATGTGTGTCTTGTATGCCATCCTATATGCCCAAAGTAGATCATCGAGATGCAAACTTGAATATTTTTGATTCAGGTTAAATGTCTTTTCAAGAGTAGATTTTACCTGTTGGTTGGACACTTCAGCTTGCCTACTTGTTTATGGATGGTATGCAGTCGAGATTTTGTGTGTGATATTGTATTTTCTTAATAGAGCTTCGATTGAACTATTGCAAATATGGGTTCCTAGATCGTTGATGATGGCCTTGGTGTTCTAACTCTTGCAAAGATGTTAGCTTTTACAAAATCTACAATAACGTTAGAATAGTCATTCTTAGTGGCTTTAGCTTCCATATATTTTGAGACATGATCAACTGCAAGTGTAATGTAAAGGTTACCAAAAGAAGAGGGCAAAGGTCTCTCGAAATTTATGCCCCAAACATAAAAGATTTCAACAACAAGAATAGGGCTTTATGGCATTTGATTTCGGGCATCCAAATTACCTGCTCTTTGATAATGATCACAAGACTTGCAGAAGAGATATGAATCCTTGAACAATGATAGCCAATATAAACCATAATCAAGGACTTTATATGCCGTCTACTTAGGTCCAAAGTGTCCTCCGTATGCATAAGAGTCATAAAAGGTGAGTATAGAGTGAAATTCAATTTTAGGAATGCACCTCCTAATCACCTTCTTATCACCTGGTTGAAACAATGTTTCCATAAATATGGTTCGTCCCACACTTTTGTGCTTCTCTTTTCCAGCTCAGGTTAAGTCATTTGGTATCCTCCTAGCAACCAAATAGTTGACAATGTCTGCATATTAGATGGTTGTTGCACTCATAGAAAGTAGTTGCTCATCGGGGAAGTTCTCTTGCAAAGGTAAAGCCTCTTTTTCATGAACATGGTGACTAAGATGATCTACCAACAAATTCTCGGTTCCCTTATTGTCTTTCATCTCCAATTCAAATTCTTACAAGAGAAGAATCCATCTTATAAGCCTCAGATTTACATACTTCTTTGTGAGCAAATACCTCAGAGTTTCATGATCAGAGTAAATAGTTACTTTTGTTCCAATCAAATAATATTGAAATTTTTCCAAAGCAAAAATAACTACCAACAGTTCTTTTTTAGTTGTGGACTAGTTGAGTTATAGGTCATTTAGTGTTCAGGATATGTAGTAAACTGCATGAAGAAGTTTTCTAACCCACTGTCCCAAAACAACTCCTATTGCATAGTCATTAGCATCACATTTGATTTCAAAAAAGAGATCCCAATTTGACGGTTGGATCAAGGGTACAGAAGTTAGAAGCTTTTTCAACTTCTCAAATGCCTTGTTGTACTTGTCATCAAAGTTGAATACCATGTCCTTTTGAAGCAATTAATTCTATCTTCAAGAAATCCTTGATAAACCTATGGTAGAAACCTACATGTCTAATAAAAGAACAAATCTCCCACACACTTGAAGCAGGTGGCAAAGAACACCAAGATCTACTTTAGAATTAAAAACCTCAACACCCCTGGAAGAAACAATATGCCCCAAAACTATCTCTTAGTTTACCATCAAGTGACATTTTTTTCTAGTTAAACGCAAGGTTAGTTTCCATGCATCTTTTTAGTACCAATGTAAGGTTATGTAGGCATTTATCAAATGAATCACCATAGAGACTAAAACTATCCATCAAGATCTCTATGATGTTTTACACATAATAAGAAAAGATACTTACCATACACTTTTGAAATGTGGCTAGAGCATTGCACACATTCAAATGGCTTGTGTCAGTAAGCAAATGCCTTGAATGGGAAAGTAAATGTTGTGTTCTCTTTATCCTCCGATGTGATGACATTTGATTATAACCAGAGCAACCATCAAGAAAATAGTAGTGAGAGTGACCAATTAACCTTTCAAGCATTTGATCAATGAATGGCAACAGAAAGTGATCCTTGTGAGTAACTGAATTGAGCTTCTAGTAGTCAATGCAAACGTGCCACCTAGTTTGAACTTAAGTAGGGATCACCTCATTATCATTATTTTTGACCATAGTGACCCCGGATTTCTTGGGAATAACTTGGACCGAGCTCACCCCTTTGCTATCAAAAAGGGGGATAAATCACCCCAATATCTAGAAGCTTCAGTATCTCCTTCTTCACAATTTCCATCATATAAGGGTTCAACCTATGTCAAGCCTCCCCTATTTGTTTTGATCCTTCTTTAAGTATGATATGATGCATGCATATAGGTGGACTTATGCCTTTCATGTCGGCAATAGTCTTCTCAATTATCGTCTTATGGTCTCTAAAAACCTAAACAAGGTTCTCTGCTTGTACTAGTGTAGGATTGTCAATGATGATTACCAGAAAAGTCTATTTTTCTCCCAAATATACATATTTCAAGTGATTCGAGATACATTTTATTTTCTAATGTTGGAGCTTGTATGATAGAAGGTCGATGTTTCTCATTAGTTAATGACAATTCAATGTAAGAAACATTATACCTATCCTTTTGTGGTAAGGACTCCCAGTACTCCACCGCCTCTTCCACTTCTTCACTCAATAATACGTCCTGTTTTTGCTCCTTGAGATCAACTAACTTAAGATTCTTGATGATGGCAACTTTGAATCCATCTTTTCTAGTTAACTTAAACATTTTATGTATAGTGTCAATCAAGTCAACTAGAAAAACCGAATGTAAATCCCTAGGATACCGTATTGCTTTGAAGATGTTGAAGCAAATTGTTTCACCATCAAACTCTATAGTTAAGGTTCCATCATGCACATCAATCTTTGTTCAAGCAGTGTTCAAAAATGATCTTCCTAGTAAGATGGGTCGAGTTGAGGGATGATTCATCTTCCATCTGGAGAATGTTGAAATCCACTGGGAAGACCAACTTGTTCACCTATATCAAAACATCTTCCACAAATCCTCTAGGGTAAGCAGTAAAATGATTAGCACGTTGTATAATAACTCCAGTTTCTTTAAGTGGTTCAAGATTTAAGGAAGCACAAATTGATTAAGGTATTATATTGATAAATGCTCCTAAATCTAACAATTCCTTCCCAAACCTAGTGTTTTCTAATGGTGCATGGAATAGTAAAGGTGTTTGGGTCTTTGCACCTAGCTAGGATCTTCTTTTGTAATACCATCGACACATTCTAACTTACACTTATCTTCTCATTACCTTTGAGCTTTCGTATTATGGTGCACAATTCCTTAAGAAACTTGGCATAATAGGGCACCTATTTGATACCATCCAAGAGGGGTATGTTCATCTCTTCCTTGCAAAGTGTCTCTAGGATTTCCTTCTCTTGCTCATCTTTTTATGGATTTTGCAAACCTGTTAGGACAAGGAGGAGGAGTGACATAAGAAGGAATGGGAGTTTTGGTACTTACCTTAGGGGGTGATGTGGTTCGAGCATGAGGACTAGCATCTCCTTGTTGTTATCTTCATCCTTTTCAATTGACGTCTTTTGTAATGGGATTAAAGGTCCCTCAATTTGTTTTTCAGTCCTCAATATCACTACATAAGCATTTTCTCTTGGGTTTACCAACGTTTGGGAAGGCAATTTTCTCGAATTCAACACCCCCAACCCAACCCACTCATAGTATTAGCCAATCGACTAACTTGAGTCTCTAGATTTTGAATGCCCTAGTATCCTATTGAAACTGTACAGTGTTGGTTGCAAAGGTTTTAACAATATCTTTTAAGGATAAACCTGAATTTTGTAGAGCTAGTTGATGTGGTCAGACTTGATATGGTTGTTGCGGCCTTGGTTGGTTGAAGCCTAGTGGTCGATTCATCATGGGGTTTAGAGTTGCCTGTTGTTGTGTTCTCCTATAACTAAAATTTGGATGAATCTTCCATCCTTCATTGTAAATGTTGGAGAATGGGTCATACTTTCTTAGTTGTCTTGGAAATCCGCCTATGGTATTTGCTTGCTCCATGCTGGCATCTTGCAAAGTTGGGCACATATCTGTAGGATGGCCTACAACATAACCTATCCTACATATCTTTACTTGCTCAACATTTGCTAAACCATTTGTTGAATAAGATAGATAAGTTATGCAAGCTGTTGTTCAATGATAGAAGAAGTATTGACCTCATTCACTTTCTTCAGTGGTGGTGGTGGTGGCTCATGCCTATGGCTAAACTATTGGAAGTTTATAGCCACATTTGCAATTAGAGCTCTCATAGCTTCTGGAGTTTTATTGCCTACCCAGTGTTCCTCCACTTGTGGCATCAATCATGCTTCTGTCTATCAGTAAGAGTCCTTCAAAGAAGTATTGGATAAGGAGTTGCTTATTGATTTGATGATGAGTGCTGCTCACACATAGCTTCTTGAATCATTCCCAATACTTATAAATGGACTCTCTACTGTATTGTTGGATGCCATATATCGCTTTTCAAATGACTACAACTTTGGATGTAGGGTAATACTTCTCCAAAAAGAGCTTATTCATCTTATTCCATGTTATGATGATGCTAAAAGGTAGATAATAGAGCCATTCCTTAGTGGAGTCTACCAGATAGAAAGGAACTGCCCTTATTTTAATCTACTCTTTAGAAATTCCGATTGGTCTTATGGTTAAGCAAACCACATGAAATTCTTTGAGATGCTTGTGTAGGTCTTCTCCTACAAAAGCATAGAATCTGGGCAAGAGGTGGATCAATCCTGGCTTGAGTTCAAAAGCAGCCTCTAAGTTGGGATTTTGAATGCAAAACAGTTGTTGGTCAAGGATTGGTGTTGCCAACTCTTTAAGTGTGGAGATTTTTGCCATTATTTTTTCTTATTCTTGTTAGTCCGATTGTTCTAATGAATCACTATACGATGGCAAGTTGGTGAGTACTATACGATTGAACTCGTGTGATAGGGTAAATGGTGTGTGTGAGGGTGGATGTAGATGTGTGTTTTTGTATGTTTCCAAGAAATGTTTTGATTCTTCAAAATCTTTCATCAAGCTTTCGTTGGACATTCAATCTTGCGCATACTTGAAAAATAAAAAAATAATAATAAAAAATAAAACAAAATAAAACAAAAACCTAATAACAAATCAATTAAAAAAACAATCCCTAGCAAAGGCGCTAAAAACTTGATACGATAATTTTCATGCATGCAAGCATATGTGGTCATATGAAGTAATATAAATTATGAGTTGAGTATCATTCCCACAAGGTTTGATTTTAATTAATATGTTTTCAATTTTTTACATATTAATATATATTTATTGTTTATTTTTTGTGCATATATTTTCGCATAAATAAAAAGGAGGGTTTGAATTTCATTAACTGAATTACTTAAAAGAAATAAAATAACAAAAACTAAATAAATAAGAAAACAAATAAAGATAAAATGCAAAATAAATGATAATTAAAATTTTAATTAAAATTAAAAACTTGAAAATTAATTAAAAGGAAAATTAAATTAAAATAACAAAAGTAAAATTCAAAACTCAAATCACACGAACAATTACAAATGGATAAAAATATAAGAATTTGTGAGCAATGATGATAAAATTGATTAAGAGTTCATTCTCCACCATTAGACAATAATTTTGCCATGATCATATAATTATTTTCAATTTTTTGTTAAAATTACCAACTATAAATAGTAATAAGATCTGCTATCTCGATCTTTCCTTACTTTATAGTTTAGCAAAACAAGCTCTTCACTAAATCTCTTTCCATTGAATAACTTAGAAGAAGCTCTTTAGATTCAATCTAATAGAAGTATTAAGTTAAGAAAGATAAGTTGATCTAAACAGCAAACACACAAGCTCTATTTATTCAACTTAGATTATGTTTGACCTCACAATAAACAAAAGCCTTCCATAAGCATAGATCATAATTCGCTACTAACAGTTAAAACTACAAAACAATTACAGATCTAGATTTTTAACGTAGCATTAGGTGATTTTCTAGTCTCATTTAGTTGTGCTCCTAAATTAAACAAAACAATAACCATAAGCATTAATAATAATGAAGCATAAATAATCTCAATTAAAATTTGAAAAATAATTCATATAGACAACTGTAATATTATGTATCCAAGGCTTTGAAATCATCTTTAAGGCAAAAAAAGATGTAATTGAAAATAATAACAAAAACATAAAAAGTAGAAACATTTGCAGCTTAAAAGATTGGCAAAATTTAAAAAATGGTATGATCTACAAAAATTTTCTTACAGAAATCTTCTTAAATCCCTTCTCCTTCCTCTATTTCTCTTTATTTTCTTTCAAAATTTAGAGTGTTTTTTTATTTTCAAACTAAAGAATTGATATCTTGAACTGAAGATCTATAGCCTTTTTATAAGCAAGCTATGTGATTTTTTTTTTCCAGAAGTTTACATATAAAAGTAGACAGATGCACCCCAACCTTCACAGGATTAGGTGAATAATTCTGCAGTACTTTATCAATGTGAAATAGCAGTTGGGTAGATGACTCACGTATTAAAAAGAGTGAAAACTTTGATAATATATGTATTTTTTTTCCTTTTCATTTTCTTTTGCATTGGACCCTGTAGTGGAATTGAAGATATCATTTTTAATTCTTTATTTTCTTCGGTCGGTTCCACCAGAGGAGTGTGCAAATTTATCTCTATGATTCGGTGCTTCGGGACTAAAAGAGGCATGAAAGGGTGCGATTTTGGGCGTTAACTGAGCGGAAGTTAGACCAAATGGACGCCTGGATTAATGGAGGAAATCGGGGGCAGCTGGAGTAGATTGTGGCTGTTGGATTTCGTGAAGTAGGCATAACCAATGGATGAGATTACAGGTACAGTGAGAGGGGATGTAGCTGATCAAAGGCTGCATTGAGTAGCCAACGTGGGTAGGCCCTCCCCTATCGTGGCTTTGCTTTAGTGTGGCTCCAGGAAGAAGGGGAAGGTTAGCGGCTCGGCTTGGCTGGCTCATTGGCTTGACTTATCTTTTGCTAAAAAGTTCTTACTTGGAATTTTCAAATTTAATTCTTTAGCCCCATTTATGACTTCCTTTCACAATTTTTATTCCATTTTCACCCTGATTGAGACTTTACTTGCAATCAAACCAAAAGAAAATAATTATTTCACAAAATAAAAATTAATAAGTAAATATTATTAAACACATATTTAACATAGAAGTAAATTAAGATAAAAAACATACTTTAAAATAAAATAAAGATTAAAATCAAAATTAAAATTAGAATCAAAAGAAAACTTAATTAAACTTACAATTTTAAAATATATTTTACAAAAACAGAATAATTAATACTTAGAAACACTTCTAAAAATTACCAAAAATATAATTAAATTATAAAAACATGCAATTAAATATATTTTGTAGAATTCACACTAAAGCACTAGAAACACACATAAATGCTTCATTAGAGGTTTTGATAATGAATAAAATAATTAAATTACTTCAAACTCATAAACACATACATTTTTACATGTTATTACATACTAATATAGGAGATCAATCAAATTAAAATTAAATTGAAGTCTTAAGATAAGTAACATATAGATGCGCACCTAAGGAACACATGATATAATTATTTCAGGAATTATATGTAGCCCATGTGGAAGATTATTGGGAATTTACGTTTCCTAATAATGTGGGCAACATATTAAATATAATTATATTAAGGCAATTTAATTGTCATGGGTTTTTTTATTAAGTAGTCTTAGAGATGCAAGAATGGGTCAACGCGGCCTTTTCTCCTTAGGCCCACGTGGGCTGTGGGCTAGGCCAGCCCAGCCCATGAATTTTGTAGGCTAGACTGGGCCGGCCCATATTAGAATTACTTCAGCCCAGCCTACACCACGAGCCAATTTTATGTGGGCCAGGCTAGGCCAGGCCGTGAGCCTTGAATGGGCTGGCCCATTTAAGCCCATCTACAAGTTAAGATGGCTTGGCCCATTTTGGCCCATCGTGGGTTTAGATGGGCTAGCCCATCTAAGCATACAAATTTTTATTTTTTATTTTTGAATTTTTAAACAAGCTAACAAATATAAAAGTTTGAATAGTTAATGGAAATATGAAAAGGGATATTTTATTTACAATTGTCTTATTAAAAATCTTTCCAAGAAAAATCTAGTGGGACAAAACCTTGGTAAGGAAAAAAGAGTATAATCAGGATAATTATACATAAGATGTTTATTAAATTACTAAAAAAAAGGAAAAAATTATAAATGAAATTGGGCTACAATGGGCCTTCAGTGGGTTGGCCCGTTGTAGGTCTATATGGGCCTTACACGAGCCAAGATGGGGCCTTACACGAGCCAGGATGGGCTAGCCTATGATGGGCCTAAACGTGGCAGCATGGCCCGACCCAAGCCTGGCCTGGCCTGGCCTATAATTTTTTATGGGTTGTGCTGGGCCAGCCCACGGGCCGATATATGTTGGCCCAACCCAGCCCACCAAGATTTATGGGCCGGGCCGTGCCTTGAACAATGACTAGCTGTGCTAGCTCGACCTATCATGGTATCAGGACGGGCCTGTGCCGGCTCACGGGCCTTAACCCATTGTTGCATCTCTAAGTGGTCTAACTAAGAAAGGCCCATAGATTTTTGCTAGGTATAGGTTTGAGTGGATACCTAATACTAATCTAACTAAGTTTAATAAGAACATAGTGGACCAGTATATAAAGGCATTATAAGTTATGGTTCCTAAGATATCAAATCATTCTGTAGCTTTCTCATCTATCTTGCCTAGAGAGAGAATCCATTAAAGAATTAAGAAGATTTGACTGAGGAAGACAATAACCTGTTCATCAATTATCATCGTTGTTTCACTAAAAAATTCATTGTTGCTTCTATGGATATTTGTATTTGTTCCACAATTTGAATCTTAGTGACTAGTATGATTTGATCCTAAATCGGTGTTATTGCTATTCAAGAGTTCTAAAGAATAAAGATATCTAGATTAAAGATTTCTAACACGTACCACCGTGTATCTATTGCTTTTAGTACATTTTTAGCATTTATATATATTTTACCTTTCTATTTTTTTTATGGATTTACCAATTTACTAATTAATAAATATATATATGTATATACACACACATTTGTTCTATAGTATGCCACCTACAATTTGCAGAATCAAAACTTCAACCATCTTGTGACCGTTGTCATTGATCTCAATGGTCGTGCGACACTAAAGGCTACCTAATAAATTGGTAATTGGTGTCAAAAAGATTATCCGGTTACTAACTACGTAATTTTTTATTGTTTTAAAGTAAATGAAAGAAGGAAAAACAGGTAGAGCAAAATGATGTGTCATTTTGACAATAGCCAGATAAAATAGACGAAACCGACCGACATGTAATGTGTTTGTTCTTTTCCCAAGTTCTTCTTCTTCGTTTTCTACTTTTCCCCCCTTTCTTCTTCTTTCCTCCATTTTCTTCCTCAGCGGCAACTAGCGCACTTCCTTCGTGATGCTGCCAATATAAGGTCCAATTGTGAAGCCCATCCATTTTCTCATTTTTTCCCATATCCAAGGTAGTGTAACTATGCGTTTCACTTCACTAAAGTACAGTGCACCATTTCACTTTAAGTTAACGTCATATTTTGGAATGTTTTTATAATTTTATATTTTTATTAATTAAGAAAGAAGCCTGCATTCTCCAGTTTGTTACTACATTCACAAGATGATGTTACTCTCCAAAGTATCAAACACTACAACAAATTTAAGATTATACGACCTTTATTCAACTACTTTTTTTTAAAAACCGTCGTGATAAGGGAAAAAATGCAGAGAGTTATACCAGAGAAGGCAAAAACTGTCACGGTAGGGCGGGTGTCTACCATGATGGTTTTTTAAAAAATTGTCATGGTATGCAAGGTGTACCATAATGGTTTTTTAAAAAACTATCGTGGTAGAGAAGTAGCATACCACGGCGTTTTTTGGAAGAAACCGTCATGGTTGCTGAGTTAAAATCCCTTTTCCTATCTTAATAATTAGATACAAATCAAAAACTCAACTCTTAAATACAAGCACAGACTCCTCCAAAACTACTGCTACCATCCTTCTCCACCTTCACCCTCCTTAATCTCCTCCCTAGCTAATTATAAGTTTTTATTCGAAATGAATATATTGGTGTTGATTTTGTTGTTTAATCTGTGATTATTGTATTGTGGATGGGTATGATTAATTAGTTTTATGATGGGTATGTCTAATTTGTGAAATAATTTTTAATTGAATTGCTATTTATTATTAATTGATAAATTGGTGTTGATTTTGTTGTTTAATCCATGTTTATTGTATTGGGGATAGGTATGATTAATTTGTTTTATGATGGGTGAATGCTTTTGTTTCAAGATTAGAATATGATGGATATGTGTAATTTGTGAAATTATTTTTAAATGAATTGCTATTTATTATTTCGATTTAGGACTTGCAAAATGGATAGGAAATGAATGTGAGATGTTCGATTGTCTAGAGAATATGTGAATAGTGTGAAAGAGTTCTTGGATTTTGTCAAAACTCATGCCAATGGTGATAAATTCGGTGTCCTTGTATTCAATGTAGAAACCATAGATTGCATCCAATTCTAGTTGTTAGAGGACATTTATTTCAAAATAAAATTGTAAGTAATTATCAAACGTGCTCTTTTCATGGTGAGTCTAAGTTCAATCTAATTTTAGTAAGTAAAGAAAAGGAAGCCATTGTGGAGGATAATATAGATGATCGCAATACTATGGGTGACATGGTCAATGATTTGGAAGAACACTTCTTACATCGTCTGGATTTATTTGAGACAATGATGAATAACGCTGAGACACCTATGTATAAGGGGTGTACTAATTTTGCCAAATTTTTTGCTTTAGTTGGATCATAGAATTTGAAATCCTCGGGTGGGTGGTCAAATTCTAGTTTCACAAAGCTTTTGGAATTTCTAGGAAGGCTTCTACGAGAGTGTGATAAATTGCCAAGTAGTATATATGAGGCTAAGAAGACTTTGAGCACTTTGGGAATGGAGTATGAGAAAATTCATGCTTGTGAAAATGATTCTTCATAGGGATGAGTACGAGGGCAAGAATTATTGCCCGGTTTGTCAACAATCAAGGTGGAAGAAAGGAAATGAGCCAAAAGACAGTAAGAATGGAGTGCCAAAGAAAGTATTATGGTACATTCCATAGGTACCACATTTGAGCCGTTTGTTTAAAAATCCAAAACATGCCAAGAATTTGATATGGCAACACGACAAACGGGTCGATGATGGTATGATTAAACATCCGACGGATTCACCACAATGGAAGACTTTTGAAGTCGATCATCTTGACTTTAGTACGGATCCAAGATATATATTTTGCTTTGTCAACAGATGGAATGAACCCCACATGGTAACATGAGTAATAGGCATAGCACTTGGCCCCGTAATAGTTGTTAACTACAATCTCCCTCCAAAGATGTGTATGAAGTAAAAGTTTTTAATGTTGTCTTTATTGATTTCAGGCCTTCACCAAACAGGCAATGACATTGATGTATACTTGGCACCGTTAATCAATGAACTGAAAAACTTGTGGGAAAATAGAGTCAAAGTTAGAGATGCTTACCATCAAGAGACATTCATACTCTATGCAATGTTGATATGGACAATTAACGACTTCCCCGCATATTGTAATTTATCTGGTTATTCGGTGAAGATTTCTATTGGTTGTCCTATTTGTATGAAGGAAGTGTCTCACAAACAGTTGAAGAATGGTAAGAAAACTGTTTTTCTTGGTCATAGAAGACGGTTGCCAAGAGATCATTATTACCGCAAGCAAAAGAAAGCCTTTGATGGCAATAGCAAAGAAAGAGACCCTCCTCCTCCTTTGATAGGTGAACAAATATTTGAAATGGTAAAAGATATAAAAGTGGTATTCGAGAAGAGAAAGCAAGGTAAGGATGAGCCACCGATAGATGGACCATGAAAAAAAAGATTAATCTTTTTCAATCTTCTATACGGGAAGACACTTTTTGTCATCATTGTTTGGATGTTATGCATATTGAGAAAAACGTTTGTGAAACCATAGTCGGCTTGTTGCATGACCTTCCAAGCAAGGGCAAGGATGGTGAAAAAGCACGGTTAGATCTCATGGAAATGGAGATTAGTCCTAATTTTTTTCTTGAGAAAATAGGGAACTGCACTTACTTACCTTCGGTGAAACACACGTTATCAAGAGTGGAAAAGAGAAAGCTTTGTAAATGGCTTACTTCATTGAAAGTGCTAGACAACTATTCTTCAAACCTTAAAAAGTTGGTGTCAATGAAGGATTTGAAGCTTATTAGCGTGAAAATACACAATTGTCATGTGTTGATGTAGTAATTACTACCATTTGCTTTGTGGGGAATTCTAACAAATGATGCAAGATTTGCAATTACCAAGTTGTGCTCGTTTTTTAATTCAATTTGCTCCAAGGTAATTGATCTACTTATGCTAGATTCATTGCAATCAGAGTTGGTGTAAACCTTATCCATGCTTAAGAAATATTTTTCACTGGCCTTTTTTGACATCATGATTCATCTAACAGTACACTTAATACGTAAAGTTAAGTTACGAGGATCAATGTATTTAAAATGCATGTACTCATTTGAAAGATATATGAAGGTTTTGAAGGGCTATGTGAAGAACTTAAATAGGCTGGAGAGATGTATTGTAGAAAGTTATGTAGTTGAGGAATCGGTTGAATTTTGCTCCAATTAATTGTCCAATACGGTAGCAACTGGGATGCCAAATACAACAAAAATTGAGGCTAGAGGACTATCTACTGGCAATCCTTCCTCAGTAAATCGCAAGGAGTGAGAGCAAGCTTTTCTTTATATCTTGCATAATGCTAATAAAGTGGAGCCTTTCATTGGGGTGCACATGAACGAATTAAAAAAGCCATAATCAAAAAGAGCAAGAAATGAAAAGTGGTTGCAAGATGAACACAACTACACCTTTCGGTTGTAGATTAGAGCACACATCTATGGTAAGTGCTCCACTTCACATGATGGACGCATGTCACAAGACTCGAAGAACTTAGCTAGAGGACCATCATCGGTAGTTGCAAGGTATACATCATATTTCATAAATGGTTACACTTTCCATACTTTGAACGAGATGAGAAGCATCATGTCCAAAATTGTGGTGTGACTCTCCATGTTGAGGCTATGCATATTTCCTCCGCCAAGGATAAGAATCCAGTATATAGGACCATGAACTACTTTGGTTTTATTGAAGATATTTGGGAACTTGATTATGGTGGATTGTGTATAGCACTTTTTAAGTGCAAGTGGGCCGACAATAACTATGTTAAAACCGATACGAATAGCATCATGATAGTTGACTTTAGAAGATTGGGATACAAGAAGGATCTCTTCATTATGACTCATAAGCAATCCAAGTTTTTTATGCTACAGATCCCCAAGACATGGAATTGTCTTTAGTCATCTTGATGAAGCCAAGAGTAGATATTGATGGTGAAAAGTTGTTGAGGATTGCACAGACATCCCTTCATTTACAAAGGGATTGCCACTGGTTGAAGAGATAGATGATTTTGAAGATGATGTTTCGTGCTTGCTTCGTGAAGATGTGGAATAGATATGTATTAAGGAACCAATGAAAAAAAGAGAAAAAATGATCATCTGTAAAATAATTTATGCCAATTTATTTAAATATATTCTTTGTCTTGTTTTTCATCTTTTTTTAAGGGTTTGAGATATCTATTTATAGTTATATTTATGATGAAAATAGAAAAAAATAAACATTCTGGGCTATTGGATGCTTAACACACAAGTTGACCACCCTAGGCAAAACAGAAACACTTATGTAGCTGGTGAATTTGACCTTTTTTTAACGATGGTTTTGTAAAAAAACTGTTGTAAAAAAATGCTATTCCACGATAATTTCTTGTAGAAACTGTCGTGAAAAATAAAGCCTACATGATGGCTTTTTAAAAAACAGTCATGTAATGTGGGCCCTAGGGCTTTTTATTTTTCGAAACCCATGTGCCCCCTTTCATTTCAAACTCAAGCCCTCTCTCTTTCTCTAAGGTCTCTCTCTCTCTCAAGCTCTCTCTCCCTTCTCACCGTCGCCATTGCCCCCCGCCCCTCACCATCGCCCTCATCACCATTGCTATGGCCGTCGCCATCGCCCTTGTGCCTGATAAGTTCTTTGTCTTTCTCTCTCCTCCCCCATTGTGCCTGCCTCCCCCTTCCTCTTTGCCTCCCACTCCACCTCCCCCTTCGCCCCTGTCCTTGCCCCCGTTCCCCCACCCCCTGATCCCCTCCCTCTCTGCCCCATCCCTTCCCCTGCCCCTCCCTCTTCCCTTTTCCTCCCCCTTCGCCCCAGCCCCTACCCCTCCCCCTTCCCCTCGCCCCCTGCCCCTCGTCCCTCCACCTCTACTCCTCACCCCTCTCCCCTTGCCCCTCGCCCTCACCTCTAGCCCCCCCACCCCCGGCCCCGCCTCCGCCTCACCTCCCCCCCCCCCCCAAAAAAAAAAAGATTTGGTGTTTATGCATTGATTAATAATTAAATATGATTTGGTGAAATAATAATAATTATTGATTTGTTAATGCATTATTATTAAATTTGATTTTGGTGTTGATGCAAGATTATTTAGTATGATTTTGGTGTTTGTTATTAATATGTGATTGCTATGAAATAGGTTTATGTATTTGGGTCAATTTACTAATAGGTTCATTTCAATTTTGGTATTTGTTATAATATATTGTAAATAATTAATTTATCACAACATCACATAATGTGATTATGTGATGTTGTGATATTTGTTATGTAATTTATGAAATGTAATTTAGTTAACTGTGATTATGAGAGTTTATGATTTTGTACAATATGTGATTCTATGATGTTGTGATTTTGGTGGTCATTAGAACAGGTAAAATGTCTAAACAGATAAATAGTGACCACTATGAGGAGGAGACTGAAGAGTGCACTTCATCTTCCTCTCAATATAACAAGAGAAAACAAGGTACTAAGCCACGAAGGCGCACCAAATTCAATCCCAAAGTAGATTTTGAGCCAAGAGCTACCTTGATGAAAAAAGTTCATCAGATGAATAAGAAAGGTTTAATAATAGAAGTGAAGTTTACTTGAAAAGGCCAACTGAAAGGCACACTCGGCATTAAACTAAGTAGTTGGATTAGAGTCCTTAGTCAAGAACACATTTCTATATGGATTGAAGATTTGAGGTCTAAGGATTTGGACCAAGTAAAGATATAATTTGGAGAGAGATTTATGAAGTTTTCATAGTGGAAGGGTGGTATAGGAGAAAGGCGTTGAAGGTTTGTGGCGAATTAGCAAAAGGGTTTAGATCTGACCTCTACGTTACTTTTGTACAACCACACCTTTCCATTCTAGAGGAGGATGAAAATATATATAAGCGGCCTCCTATGTTAGTACACTACTACTCCTCCATAAACGATGATGATTGGGAAGCTTTTGTGAGGTATCGACGTTTCGTTAAATTCCAACTACTATCAGCTAATGCAAGAAAAATAAGAGTGGAAAACAAATACTACTCTATGGTTGGATGAGTTAGACATAAAAAGCTCGAGTAATAATTGGTATGTTAATATCTTAATCGTATTACATATATTAATTATTCTATCATTAATATGTTACTAACATAGCATAATATAGTTAGCTGAGACAAGCGCACTGCCAACACGGGAGGAGTTTTGGGTAAAATCATGTCAAGGTCTTGATGGACTATTTAAAAATCCAAGAGTAACAAAAATTGGGAACTTAATTGTAACTTTATTAAACTCAAATTTTTAATTTATAGTTTAATACCTATTGAAGGATATTAAGAATAACATGGTTTGTTGTTGTTTTACAAGATGAGTATATGATGCAACAAAGTCAAGGGACCTTTCAATCCGTCGATACAAATGACATATTAAAGAGGGCACTAGAGAAACTGAAGCATTCAAGACGTGTTTGCAGTCAATCAAAGTATGTGAAATAGTCTCAATACTTCGACCTTTAACTAGGTTCAAAATTGAATTCCTAAATGTTGAAGATGTAGATGAAAATTACAAAATTGAGAAGTCTTGTGACTGAGCTCATTTCCCAAGGACGTGCTGGATCGATGGATAATAGCATTTCACAACGCAATAGCTTCAAGGCTAGTTGTAACCCTCCTGACAATGTAGCAGAAGCTCCACAAGCTCTAAAAGTCTAATTGTTACCTCATTGTCAAGAGCTCAAACAATATTAAGAATGCAGGCTCTTTGTTGATGATCGAATTAATGGTGGGTGTTCACTTGTTGCGCTTGGGAAGGCGTAGATGGAAAGTCTTTCAACTGATACAATCGATGGAAGACCCCTTAGGAGAAGAAAACATGCGTGTTAGTATTATTACTATTAGAGTTAGAACAACTGAATTGTCAGTTCTTACATTTGAAGTAACAACTATGGGTGAAGCCACTAGAAGTTTCATCGTATGACTAAAGAGGTAAATTGAAGTCGTTGCAATGATGAAGATGAGTCAAGTGCCTAGCCACTTTCCACAAGATCTAAGGGGAAAGAAATGCCAAAAAAAAGGAAGTTCTATAAAAGCAAGACAATCATAGCTGAGGTAGAACAAGAACAAGAACAAGAACAACCCATTATGAATGAACCAGTGTCTGCATTTAACTTCTCTTCAGTACCTTCAAAATTTATGCAGCTTGATTTATACACACATAATTTTATATGTGATGGGTTAATAATTCAATGCCTAATACCAGGAAATGTCACTTGCAATAAATTGTCTATCTATGTGGGGTATGAAGACATATATTACTTCATCACCTTTGATCAAATCAGGGTAAACTGTATCATAGTATACCTCAGGTTATAACTCTATCCTTAATTTTTAAATTTTAAAATCTATGTAAAGTTGTAAGGTGCTTTCAAATAATTAAGTGTATTATTTTTTATTGTAGTTTCTTGGTGGAATATTGTGAACTTCAAGGCAAGATGCATAATTTTGGCTTCATATCTCCGGCAATTGGTTCAAATACTACAAGAGACTTATAGAGTGATTGCAGAACGTGCCACATCACTCCTCCACCTATTAGCTCAAGCACCGAGGAGAAAATTATTCTTTGTGCCATACAATGTTCGAGAACATTAGATGTTGGCACTTATTTCACCATGGAAAGACCAAATATATTGGTTTGATCCCTTCGGGCACTCACCACGTAATGATTTCGTATCACTTACGTGATTGTAGGTATTAATATTGTATTATAAAATTAACTGTGTTGAGTTTTACATAATTGTATTGTCTATTAATTCATTTAAATCATGACATATTGTTAGGATGTTTAACGATTGGAAGCTTCAAGCAGGAAGCGGTGTCACATTCCAACTGAACGGAATACTTTATTCTAAACATAAGTGTCCAAGACAACAAGAAAACATAGAATGTGGTTTTTTTATTTTATGTTTCATGTGAGATATAATTAATAGTAGTATACAAGCCCTAGCAAAACAAGAATTTTATATACATATGGATATAAATGAAGTTAGAATAGAGTGGGTACAATTTATAATTAGGTGTGTCATTTTTAGATGATAAATCATTGTTCAAAATAGCTCAAAAGAAAATGATCTTCTAAATACCTTGTAATTTTAATATACATCATTTTTTGTATGTAACCAAGGCCTTGTTGTAATGGATAGCACATGAGATTGGCCACCCGTGGGAACTATGAAATTTTGACAATTTCTTTTGTGCAATACTGATTTTCCACAATGCTTTTAGCCAAAAACGGTCGTGGAAAGTTGTACGTGGACTAAAATTCCACAACGGTTTTTAGGAAAACTATAACTTAAATCTTTCACGACAGTTTTCAAAAAACTGCCATGAAAGAGGTCCCCCTACACCCCTCAAATTGGTGCCTATTCTAAGGTTCCATGACAGTAAAAAATCATTGTGCAAGCTCGATTTTTGTACCACAACTAAGTTTTCTAACCATTTTTTAACCGTCGTAAAATTTTTCTACAACGGTTTTAAACCATTGTGGATTCCTAGTCTGTAGTAGTGAAATATCATTTGCAACAGTTTTTTACTCATTTGTTTAACAATATACATTTGTTACTGTCCAATGTGTCAAATGTCATTTGCAACAATTTTTTGCTCATTCTCTAACAATATATATTGCTTATTTTATATGTCTATTGACAACCTTAGCCCTTCAATATTAGATAATTCACTTAACTTGCAAAGCATTTACATAATTTTAAATTTTTTTTGCTCTGTAAATAATATGTTTAAACATGACTATCATTGCGTAAGTTTATATGCTTAAAAATTTTCAAAAGGATGAAGACAGTGTTTAACACAATCTTAGTCACACCATATGAACATTTTATATATCCTCAATTAAGACTAAATAAAATGTAGGGCTACTAAATCATTGTTACTTCCCAAAATTTAATCTAAATCATATTTTGGTCCTTAACATTTAAAATATTCTAAGATGAGTTCTTGCTTTATTATATATTACGTCAAATTAGTCTTTTTATCTGTCTAACTATTAAGATCTCGATGAAAAAAATCATATGATGACCATGTGCATCATAATGAGGGTTAATTTTATAATTTTACATATTAGGCACAACTATTATTCAAAAATAGTTTTTTGTGTTAGCCAATGTAGGAAAGGACTACTTTAAAGCCATTTGATAGATTGAGAACTCATTCTTAAATGAATTGTTTAAATTTAGAGGTCATAATAGATTTTAAAATATTACTGAAAAATAAATAAAAATGAGTTTAACTCTACAGTTTGTCAGAATACTTAATATATTCATTTACGCATTGCGAAGACCATACATCCACCGAACATATAGAAGTAGTAAATATAATATGACCTTAATTCAATATAATGTTTACGCCGAAAATGTAGAACGCTAAAAAATATACTTATCCTCAATTATTGTTATAATTTTCTAATTAAGATTTGTATTATGTTAAATAACTAGCTTAAAGGCATTATAATAGCGTGGTATAACTAAATTTCTTGGTGTCACGCCTTTTAAATGTATGTATTATATATCTTAAATAATAATTATGTTACATTAAAATAATGTTTGTGTTACGTCAAATAATCATGGTATATTTTTTACTTTTATATATTATGTTGAAAATATTGTCCTCATCATCCCTCAACTTTAGGAAGAAAAAAAAATTGCGAAAAGTATAAAGTATTTACAAAGAAAATTTTGAGAAGTTTTGGGGAGATACCAGAAAGAATATTTCATTTTCTACAAAAAATATATTTTTATTAGTGCAGCAATATGCAATTTTGTCATAATTCGATTTAGTAATTTTTTTTGAATATATATATATGTGTGTGTACGTATACACATATATATACATACATATACGTTCTTTTATGTGATTCTAGTATTGTGACCTACCAATTTAGAACACCACAATTTGAGGGTTTTTTTCATGGGATGTTGTAAAATAAACTAAACCCTGCATACAATTTTTGGGAAGAGAAAGCAATTATGTGAAATACATGAATGTAAGAATATAAACCAATTATAAGAAAACAACACATGAAAGACATAATATAAGAATTGGCCCGAAGTTGTTAGAACTTCATATCACAATATAATATCAAACTAAAACAAGAAGATTTTTCGTTTTATTTTTAAAAGAAAGATCATTCCTTGTTGTATTACAACTTAAAAAGAAAAAAAAAAAAAGAAAAAAAGAAATAGTATCTTGTTAAATCTAATTTGCTAGCCTATCCAGATCAAACTCTAGGCACGCATATATATAGCCGTGACAGCAACCGGATTTTGTTTTTCCAACTTCTAAATCATAATGAAATATATTTATTTTTTTGGGGTATCTAATGTCATTATCGTCACTGGTGGGCTTTGTCCAAGGACCATGTACCGCTGGCACAATGGTAAGCAAGGAAGTGTCTTGGGATATGGCATGAAAGACCTCAAATTCAAAACTTTTTTTTTTTTTTTTTTTTTTTTTTGGGGCGAACTCAAGTTAATACCATAGAACATGAAGTTTTTCGCTTCGAAATATGACTATATGCATATCAAGAACGTAAAGTCAATGCCTAGGAAAGATGGGCCAATGGTGCTAAGATAATGGTAATTAAATGTTGAATTGTCAATTTTATTAGTCGATTACTATTAGATAATATGCACAACACTTATGTCGGTCCGTGCTATATCAAAAGTTTATGTATATTAATTTAAATAATATATTTATCTTAAAAAATAATATTATTAGTATTTATTCTTTAAATAATAGTAAGATTCCTTTTTATAAATTTAATGTGTGAACCAAAAATATCCACGCATGTCTATGTATAAATTTGGTATGCAAGAGTTTATATATTAATTTGTATATATATTGTATAATATAGTTAATTACATAACTATACCATATACCATGTAGTTTTAATTATTTATCAATTTATCCTTTTGTTTTTTAAAAATATAAAGTATTTGAATTTGAAAAACTTATTTCAATTTTATTTTTCATAAACTTTTTTAAAAAATATAGATATAAAACAAAGATAACTTTGATTAGACCAAATCTATTTTTGAAATGTATCTTTCTTCTTGAAAAATTAAAAAAAAAAACATTTCGACTTTAAAAAAGCCCTAAACTTAAGATCTTTTATTGAATTTTGATGTTTTGTTTTAAGATTTTTTTTTTCAAATCTTTATGATAATTTTCATAACTATTTGAGAGTAATTATGTTGGTTTGTAAGCTTTTTCTATTTACAGGATAAAAGTGAAATAATTCTTTTAATGCTCAAAGGATACATTTTTAGTTTTTAAAAACAAAAAGATAAATTAAAAAATAGTTAAAATTAAGCGGTATAGTTATTTGACTAACCCTTTATTATTCTATTTTAGACAGTGAAATGGAAGGTATAATAAATATAAAAAAATTGCAACACTAGTAATAACATGTCTCTTTATTATAGTCTATACTTATATTTTCACAAAAGAAAAATTACGTAAATTTCATCAATTTTGAAGTAGAAATCTAACAATTAAAAATATATTCATCATCCGTACGAACCCGTTGTAAAATCATGTATGTGCTAATTATAAGAGTAAATTGGGTGAAATAATGCACATTTTTTAGACCACAATGACGTGGCGTCGTAAGGGCTAGCTATTAATGTACCATGCACGGCAACCCAACAGTTCATTCATTGTGCATGATTTGAATTCAATGTATAATTTGTTGCTCAAATGTAAACCAATTAGCATTTGTTACCACCAATAATTGTTGCTTGGTGGTAGTTTGAGTTGCATTCAAACAATTACGTACATATGATCGAGGCTTAAATGAAGTCCAAAACGACAACTAGTCCTATGAATTTTCAACCACAATATGAACATATGAATCGCACCTAATCAACAAGCACATAATTTGTTTAAAGACCGGCAAATTTACCATTAAGAAGCAATGGAACGTTTCTTCCCGAAAGCAGTTTTATGCATGTATATGTGATGCATGTCTCCAAGGCCACCCTTTAATTATTTATTATTTTTTTGTACAAAACTTTTTTGTTTCTAAAGATCTCGACGTGGCTTGATAATAACTCGTGGGTTTCCATCGCCCACAATATAGATTTTGATGAATCTTGTCCACAGAGAAATTATTGACCTATTCAGAGCGCAAGGCCCGTGAAAACTCAGATTTAGGATCACTTATTTGAGGAATCCCGTCTTCCGCAACTCATCATTTGGCTGCTGGGATAATCTCTCATTATTATAGACTTCACACATGTTGGCCCAAAACTATATTCCAAGTAATTTTCCGATAAGACCTTTAACCCACTTGTACCGAGCACGGAGCACCTAACTTCATGATTTTCCTTGTTCATACTTTTGACTATTGATTGATAAAACTTTGCTTCTTTCTAACTGGTTTGAACCAATTATTCCTCCACTAAATATGGAAAAATCCTTTATCATTTCCATTATAATTCCATGGGTAAATAGGTTTCGTTGTTTCTAGTACAATAGATAAGAGGATGCGGTAATGAAGTCAAAAATTTTAATTAATATAGGGTTAATTACTAAATCTATTCAAAATAAAAATTTGTTAATATACTATAAGATTAGTATAATATAATATTTAGGCCCCCATTGGTCCTTCACTAGTCCGTGGGAGACAGGATGTAATTAGCTAAGTTGTGGATCTCAACTTGCCCATCTGTTGTGAAGAAGACTACTCAGTCCTGATCACTCGGTTTACAAACAAACAGAAAAAATTATATTTGATAACTCCTCATTGAAATATTTTTATAAGGTTTTAAAACCAATCCTAAAACGATTGCATTGTCAAAACTAATAGGAGAATTTTTCACTAGGATATTAAAATAAAAAAATATATCCAAACTATCTCTTCAAGATTTTTCATCTAGTTTTATTAGATTATCATATTAATTGATTTTTATTTATTTTGAGAGTTCATATAGTTATATGGTAAACTTAGTTTTTTTTTCTTTTTTTTTTCAAACACCATATCAAAAACTCTTGAAATTTGTTACCGTCAGTATTCATATTTTTGTGCCATTCACAAAGATTAAAAAATAGTTATGGACAAAAATATCGGCACTTATATTTTATAGGAAATTGGAAATTAATATAAAATAGAGAAAGTCATATTAAACCATTTTATTTTTCAATGAGACTTTAAGAAAGTCTAAATTTGTTAATAATACATAGTTTATATGAATTTTTCAATCAAATTACTACGTATATGATAAATATAAATAATAAAAAGTGATCATAATATGGTAAATGATAAGCATACAATCTTAAATTGAGTAAATTAGTTAAAAGTCAACTAATATAAGTACTTTATATCTATATACAAGAAAAGAAAATATCAATACGAAAAAAGTTTCTAGGTTCAAAGGTATTTGAAATACCTTCTTGGTTTAAACAATGTTGATACCAAGACATGAGGTTTGAATAGTTTCTTATATAATTCTGAACATGCCATGCGTATGTCTCCTGATCTCTACTTACTATATCTCCATGTATAGCAAATTGTGAGTTAACACAATTGCATGAGCTTTGAACTTCATTTTAAAACTATGGAGATGCATAGTTAAATATCTCATATCTGCCATATTCACTATAAGGATAATTCTTGTTGTAATTGCTAGTGATTCTAATATTGAAGTTGATATTTTGAATCACATACCCGGTGCATGGAATAAATTAAAAATTGGATTTATAACATTGAAAAATAAATTATGAAAGACTACAATAAAAAAGTGAATAAAAATAACTTGAATTTTATAATTCAAAGTAATTTAAAAAATTATATATGAAGTTTAGATATTTTGCCTACATTCGTAGACATTTTATTAAAATTTCTGGATATATTGTCATTTTATACTATAGCTTTCACTAAAATCAATATTTTTGTGAAAAAATCGACAACCGTGAAAATTTCTATGAAAATTTCTAGCAATTTGATAGAAAGGATACGACATCTTTATTTTTGTATCATTTTTCAAAAATATAGAATTATCAACAAAAATATAGACAAAAATGTCGACTTTTCAATCCTTGGTCATTCTCATTCGATGTTGAGTTAATTACTAATTTTGGGCCGGGTTCACACGAGTTGGAACGAATACAGCTGTCTCTCAGTTGACTTGGGACCTTTTAGAAAACATGTATATATGCTTGTGCAAATGTCTGCATCAAGTTAGTCGGCACTCTCATTTAGATAGAATAATTTCAGTACCAACTCATTTCGCTGTGCTGATCTGTGCGCGTACATGCAAAGAATGATACAAATTGTTTGTGGCATTTTATTGTGTGGGGCAGCATATATAATGAATAATGTATTACGTGAGCAGTGAAAAATGTTGATCTATGGATGGATTCTAAGAGAGAAATTAGCAAAGAAAATAATTGTAGCACGTTCCCAATTTCAAATATATGATGGACATTCAAATCAAAGGCAGTTCTTTTCTTCCGTGTTTGATGCGTTGAGCTTTCGCCTATGTTTATGCCTAATCAAACTGATACCCTTTGTATTTTATCAAAATTAACGAAATACTTTTTGGAGTAAAGCTAATTACACATACCCCTCATTTTAACTCTATTAACTTTGTATATAAAATGACAAAAATACCCCTTTAATTTCAACCATTGATTTAAGAACAACAAATTATAGCCATTTGATCTTCAACCAAAAAAAAAAAAAAGAAAAAATACTAAATCACAAAAAAAAATACCCAACCATTTAAAAAAAAAAAAAACCAGCCTAAATCCAACAATGACTCCCACCCCCAAGCCCCAACCTAGCCCACTGCCTCCTCCTATCTCTCTGACGCCATCGCACCCCAGGCAACAACCCACCCCACCCCACCCCACCCCCTCCTCCCATCTCTTTGACCGTCGCACACTGCCCATGCCCTAGCCCAGCCTTTCCTCCCACCTCGCCCAACCATCGACCATGTCCAAATCACACCCCTCGACCTTCATCGCCCACATTCCCAGTCAGCTATGGTGGTCACTCTTTCCAGCGCTTCCACACCTTTAGCCCCTGAGATCTCGAGAGAGAAAGATAGACATAGAGAGAGGGAAAGAAAGAGAGACAAAGGGAGAGTTTTTTATTTTTCTTTTTTTTTTCTTTTTAGTTTGGTGTCGTTTTTACAATTTTAAACATTTTAAAATTTTATATCTGATTTTTTTAAAGTATCTTTTTATTTTTTTAATTTTGATAACTTTTAAAATTTTATGAAAAAATAAATATTTAGATGATAATAACTAATTTAGTAAGTTCTAGTTAGATGATTTAATACTAGTTTGTATTAGAAATGCTTTTACATTTTATGATATTTTGGTGGATGAAGAATATTTATAGCATTTTCACACGTTACAAATGCAAATTATTCAATAATATTACAATCAAAAAGAGATTTTTGAAGAAAAAGCTATAAGAAAAATTTTTTTTACCTATAATTAGAGTGAAATTTATTGCCACAAGTGTGTAAAAACTAATTAAACTCATTTTTTTTTTATATTAAGTAAGGGCAAAAGGGCTATTTCAAAAACCATAATTAATTAAAAAAGTTTGTTGGCTAAACACAAGGGTATTTTGGGCATTTTAAACAAAACTAATAGTCAACAACGGTCAACTATAAAGGTCAACTAATAGAGGGCTCTCTATATAAATTTTTTTTTAAAATTTAAGGGTTGTCAGTATAATTAGTTTTGATTCAAGGGGCGTTTTTGTAATTTTGGTGAAACATAAGGGTGTTAATGTAATTTATCTGTTTGATTAAAATCAAATTAAAATGGAAAAAATGACAAATTTAAAGTAGGGGGTAGAAAAATACTCCAGAATAGTGTTGTATTTTGAACATCAAAATTGTATTAGGTTTTGTCAATTTTGTATTTTTTTTTATTTTGATAAGATTTTGACCGGATATAACATTTAAACATATGCACTAGTGATAAGATAACCCTTCCATAAAAAGACCCAAATAAGAATATATAATGCGTATAGAATTTAATAAAAATACGAAGATTTAAAAACTAACTCAAGATATGCTATTTTTTCCAAAACATACCCAAAAAATAAGTCTCATTGAGATCATTAGTTGGGAGTTTAGAGGATCATGGGGTATTTATGATCAATCATGTAAACATCACAATTTTATTGATATTCTTCCAATATTATCCGTAATTCGTGACTCCCCTCCAGATACAAATACAACGATATAGATATCCTTCGCTGAGTATTCATGAAATCTCGATATGTCCTACCATCTTTTGGATAAATTTTGGAAAATAATAGTATGATCATTTTTTTTCTCTTCACAATTTTACCTAAGTTTTCAGGTATAACAACCTGCACCTCTACTTTAGCCCTACGGTTTTGCACTTAGGGTTTACCCCAAAAGATCTCATACAATTGGGAGGTCGTGTCATCGATTATGAACTATTATCTATGATTATTTCCAAACAATATGGTACTATATAGCCTACTTTTTTTAGCCTACTCAACATCAAGTAGTTTTCGGCCATTCATGCCTTCTCCACATGATCAAGCAATCATTGACGATCTATGCCTACTCAACGTCAAGGAGGACTTGGCCTTTCAGGTCTGCTTAACATCAAGCAAAACTTGAATGTCCAGGCTTTCTCAACATCAAGAAGGCCATGTCTATCCAGGATTGCTCAATGTCGAGCATGCCTCAACCATTTGGCATAGACCATGTAGCCAACATTTATAGCAAATAACTATGCATATTTCTAACACCTAGCTTCCTTCCCTTAAACAATTGTAACTCAGTCACTATCATATGACGTCTCAATTATCTGGAGTAATTGCAAACTCAATGATTACACTAAATGTCCCCCAGGTCTTAACAATGACAGAGCCCTATTTTTTTTCTTGAGGAGTGTGAATGGAACAAAATTCTTGCATATATTTTTTCTTGTATCAGAATGAATTAAGCTTGTAATTTAGTTTAATTTACTTTTTTAACTTTATGATCAACAAAATTGTGAACTTGTACAATATATTCATTGATTTTTGGTCTATTTAACACTTCACATTTGAAATACAAGATATTTAAGTGTCAAAATTTAGGGAATAACTAATCACGTTTGGTAGTGTTTTCAAAATATGTAAAAATTGTTTTGTTTTGGAAATGATAATTTTTTGGGAATTGTATTAAGCGTATTTTTTAAAATTTTTGCTTCCAAAATGTGTAAAAATATTTTTAAAAACTCTCAAAACAATACGAAACGGGAGCTTAAAAATCCTATGTGCACATTATAGTTTGAAATCAAGAGATTTGTGGAAAAAGGAAAAAAAAAAAAAAAAAAGAAAGAAGTTTAGTTGCAGATCTAGGAATTAAACGAACCCCTGCCAATAAATACTAAGGTATGAGAGTCATGATGCCTAGATAAGGAGGAGATGGTAAATAGAGGACATGATAAGTCTGTTTATTTGCTTTCGCGATAGTATACCAGAGTTTGAATGTGTGTTCGAGTGAATTTTCAAACATCGATCTTCTCGTACTTGCTCTGTTGCTCTTTATTGTGATCCTTACAACTCCTTCATGTAAAGGGTGCCGAGGGTTGGCTTGTAGATGATACTTCAACACTCAAGTCAGCCAAACAGTGGAGAAGATATTTGTTGGGAACATGAAAAGATGAAATAAGAGCAAAAAAATAGAATTGTGAACAAGGGAGAATGATCTCCTTTTTTGGGTTTTATACCTTATTTATACTTGGCTTGTCATAATCCGATGATTGTTAGGACAACACCAAATTTTAGACACGTGACATCCCTTTTTAAGCTTAAGGTTTTTCTTGACTTTCCCTTCTAAGTAATGGTCCAATTGGGATGTTTATTCCATTTATTTGCTTTTGTATTCAGGATTCGAGCATATTCATTTCTCTCTTTTGCTGGGTAAGTGATGAGACACGTGTTTGATTATTGACGATTCCCCTGACACATGGGCACATGTATTATTTTCATTGGTTATCTCAAGATGTTTTGATCTGAGTCGACTCAAGCTTCATCCTGACGGATCCTTCGCATCGATATGGAACTCGACCCTTTTTCCTGAGCTATTAGAGTTCTCCAACTTCGACCATTTCTATCATTATAGGTTTACTCATTCAATAATCTCCATCGACCATTGAGGTTGATTGTTTAAGGATGAAATGTGCCGATATTGCATTGGCTTAATGGAAAATTCTCCAACATCTGCCCCCTTTTCCTCGACATTCGAAGATGGTCGAGGAAAACATGTATTGGGCATTTTTGGGTATAGACAAGTGTCTACTCACTGATATTTTCTTTTGTCGTTTCACATTTAATGTGGAGTCTCTTCCAAGCTATTGTTTCATTCTCCATGTTTAGAAAATGGCGGTTATATAATTGCTTTGAATTTTGAATTTTTTTGTTTCTAATTATTATATTTTCCTGACTTTTTTTTCATTGCCTTTTTAAAACCTTGTGTCGTTTGGGTTTCTTGTCCCAAGCCGAATACACCTTTGGCTTTTTCTATTCATTTCTTTTTTTTTTTTTCTCCTTTGGGTCTCTTCCTCCTTTTTTTCTGTCTTTCTACTTTGAATCGTTCTGCGTAATTCTCACTACAGACAAGCATTATTCTTGGCTCTGCCCTTTGGAGTTAGGTAAGTAATAAAAGAATTTTATTTTGATGGGTTTAATTCTTTTCGTCCACTTTTTGAGTTTCGCTTGGTTTTTGACGCTTCTCATTAGATTTTGGCAACTTCGTTTTGATTTTAGGTAAGTTATTTCTTCGAATTTCTCATTTTACTTTCATTATGGAATTTTGAGACTTTTCTTTGTTTGCTCATTTTTATGGATATTAGGGCTCTCTTTTATAAGTATAACTTCACATAATTTGTGTCTTGCTATGGTATTTTGTCATCTGAGTTTTGTTTCAATCAGATTTGAATCAAGATTTGTTATGAGACCTGTCTAGAATTTTAGTTTTCTGTTTAATTTTTACTTTCTCTTGTTTCTTTATAGGCAAGTTTTTTCTCACGGGAGGTCCCAAATATTTGATTTTGAATCTAAGTTCCATTTATTCTGTCCAAGGCTAATTTTGTCGTTTTAGTGTTTTGGCCCCTAGGCCCATTTTGCCCCTAGCCTTGTTTGTTTTTGGATAAAGAGCAAAATAAGATATTTACATTAGAACTTACTAAATAATGTCATATAATTTCAAATGTGTAGTAAATAGCATATCATGAGAAATTGAGAGCAAAAACTCCAAAATACCTTCACCTCTTTATACTTTATATCTCTCACCCTCCTCTCTTGCTGGTACCACTGATGGTCGAGAAATATAATCATGTAAATACAAAAATGTTGGAAAAAACATGAACACAGCAGAATTTTAAAATTTTAAATCAAAGCCTTTTTTTAAATAATAAGTTAGACATGCTATGTATATACATTAATTAAGATATTACATGCCTGTTAGAATTGGAACTACACTTTTAACAAGAAAAACTTCGACAAAACTGCTGCTGAGAATTGCATCTGAAAAGGCTTCAACTAATTAGTCTTCTTTGCTATTCTCTTTTCTACCATCGTAATGCGAGTGGGTGCACGTCATTCAATTCTTTTTTTGGTAACATCTCCTTCCAATTACAAAAGAAAACCAAAAGCTAAGGTTCAAGATGCTGAACAATAGCCCTTTAGAGTTACTCTTTACAATACTCTCTCTAAACTTCTCTAGTGATCTAAATAAGAATAGAACAAGTATCCTATTTATAGTGGCTAGGAGGGAGGCAATTCTATTTAGATAAGGCTTCTAAATTTGAAACTACATCAAAATCTATATCAACACATGTGAAAACATGTAACAGGATTTCGCTCAACTAGTCTACTGGTCCTGACCATCGTCCTTTATCTCAATCCAATATATTATCACCTATGATAATATATCAATGTTTTTACTTGCGGAGCCTAATTTTGGGACCAAGACAAGTCATCTCTTATTAGAGATGTAAATAACATAACAATCTTAACCTGAATAAAGCGCCCAATTTTATTCCTTCAATTGCAAACCATATCATTTATACTATCACTTTTAAGATTCATGTCTTTCACATAATTTGTCTATCATATGCATGATCTTGAAGGTTTTGACTGATAGTCTCATACTTTTGTTTACTTATCATATATTCAACATAAATGAACATAAAAATGACAACATTTGATATATGAAAATAAATAATAAACATTTTTTTTTAAATGTCTCCAAAAACTATTACATCATTTATTCTTTAGGGTACCTAGTCTAACAATCTCCCACTTGCTCTAAGTCAATAAAAGTGACATGTTACATATCCCCATAGCCTCTACGTGCATCTTGAAAGCCCTTGTTAGCAATGTCTTCATGAAAGGATCAACTATATTGTCCTCGGATACGATCTTGCATACTACAACATATCCATTCTCTATGAAGTCCTTTATCACATTATATTTCCAACATATATGTTTACTCTTTTTGTGAAATCTTGGTTTTTTTGCATTAGCTATCGTTGTAATGTTATCACAGTATAGCATTATCGGCTTACCCATACTAAAAACTACCTTAAGATCTCTAAAGAACTTGCAGAGCCACACAGCTTTTTTCAAAGGTTCACTAGCTACGACATACTCAGCTTCCATCATTAAATCTGAAGTGTAATCTTGCTTAACACTTCTCTTAATAGTGACGCCTCCTCCTAAAGTAAACACGAAACTTGAAATCGGTCACTATGAATCCAGACAAGATTGAAAATCTAAATATTAGGTATTAGATCCTCACCAGAATATACTAACATATAACCTCTAGCTCTTCTCAGGTGCTTGATAATATGCTTGACTGTAGCCCAATAGTTTGGTCTGAGATTTGACTGAAATTGACTCATTATCCTAACCATATAATATATGTCAGGTCATGTGCTAAGCATGACATACATGAGACTACCTACTGCCAAGCATAAAGAACATTCTTCATGTATTGTCTTTCTTCATCAAACTTTAGAGAGTCTTTCTTAGAAAGAGTAATTCCTGACCTAGATGATTGCCCTCCTTTATTGGAATTATGCATTGTGTACTTCTCAAGAATCTTGTCTATGTAGGTAGCTTGGGATAAAGCTATCATTTTGTTCTTCCTATCTCAAAAGATTTGGATACCCAAAACATAATTAGTTTTACCTAATTCCTTCATGTCAAATTGCATAGTCAATCATAATTTGACTGATGACAACACCCCAATATTATTGCCAATAAGTAGAACATCATCTACATAGAGTAGTAAAAAAACACATTCTTATCCTTGATGTGTTTGTAAACACATAGTTCGTCCATGTTTTGTTTGAGCCCATGAGTCTTGATCACTTGATCAAATCTTATGTTCCAAGAATGAGAAGCTTGCTTAAGTCTATAAGTAGACTAGTGTAGGTTAAGTCAACATTCCTATCCATAAGCTTGCTTAAGTCAAATTTTGCCACCACATCTATAACTGACATGTCTCCCTAGTGTAGGTTTTCAAACTCATCGTAATGCTTCCGAGTAATGTTCATGTGGAAGAACTTTGTGTTGAATTCATGAACAAAATCGGCCCATGTCATTTCGTCGATATTCTTGCTCTGGTTGATTCCATCCCACCAAATTCTGGCCTCCATGGTGAGGCAGTATGAAGCACAAAGAACCTTCTCATTATCCATGAAGCCCATGAGTTTTAGAGTGGCCTCAATTGTCTTTAGCCATCTTTGAGTGACTAGAGGATCTTTAGAACCTTCAAAATCTACCAGCTTAACCCTCTTCCATCTGACTAACAAGGGTTCCTAGTATATTGGTCTTGGTTCTACTACAGGAGCCAGGACTTCAACTACTTGTGGCTGGGGAGGAAGAGGAGGTGGCATGTCATTGCCTCGTCATTCATCGCCTTGACCATTGGCTCTTAGTTCTTCAATTTCCCTTCTTTGCTCCTCGAGTTGCCTTTGTAGCTCGATGATCATTGTCATAAGCTTTTCATTGGTTTGAACACGAGTTTGCATTTTTCTACGGCCGTCCATTGTCGATTTCCTAAAGAGTTACATGTTTAGGGATAACCTTCTAATTAATCAGATGAGACAGGATTCACTACCAAATTATGCACAGAGCAATTACCATCATACGTCTAAATCACTTACATATCATCAAACTTGTATCCATAACTTAAAATATACTTACTTGGAGGACTTGGACCAACATGTAGCGATATGAATTGAAAACAAAAATCTGTTATGATACTAAAGCCGGTAATGCCCCTTTACAAACGTCACAGATGTCGTTACATGCTTTCATGTTATCATTATTTAAGATAAACTATTTAAATGAAAACAAAATTTGGAAACATACCCCAAGATCCATGCATACATTTTTTTTTAATAAATTGCTTAAAAAAAATTCTTAATTGTAAATATTCTTTAAATAGTTTTATTAACACCAAAACAATAAAACCATAATTTAAATAGAAATCAACCTAACTTTTAAGTTCTGCTTACATAGATCGGTAGGTCAAACTTTGGAATTCAGCAAGCCAGACTACGCCTGTCTTTGTCCTTTTTCTATTCAAAAGTTCTCTTACCCTTATCTGCAACATGATGTAAAACAAAGTAACCAAAAGCTTAGTAAGTACATTTCATATCTCACAACGTAAAACAATTTATGAACTTCTTTATGAGACATCATTTCCATAATCATCATCATCATAATAGTGCGCTAGGCACAGTTTCATATAAAACATATGTTTCATTAACATTAATCATATTAAAACTTTGTTCATTTTATCTTTAGAGGCCCAAGTGTTGCACCATTATCATTGTCGTAGGCGCACCATCAAGAGAGGAGAGGGGTAGCTAATACCAAACTAAACATGACATCATTACATAAACAAATTATAAACATAGGTGTGTAACACTTATTTAGGTGATACATATATACATACATATATCTATACTTTTGTACCTTCACATATGTCATCATCAAAGCATGCATAATTTTTTGTACTTCAAACTTTCATAATAATATATTAACTGAAACCGTCATAGAATCATCGCATTAGCAATTGTGCACATCGCATTAGCAATTGGGTTAGGAGTTTATGAGCAAGATTCCTACCACTCGAGTGATTTCTGCAAACACCCTTATGCACATCTCGCATTAGCAATTATGCATCACTAGGCCTAATGCATCGTAGGTACAAGCCAAGGTGGGAGTCTTTGTAAAGCATCCCATTGATCTAACAAAATTATGTAGACTTCAACCTTTGCATTTGAAAAGATTTCAAGTTAGATCCAATTTGCAGGTAAATCGGTCTTAAAAAATATTTTAAACTAAATCAAACCTTAGGTTTCAAGCGTTGGTCTTATTATTTGGCACAATTTCATCTTGTAAAAATTTGATAATGGGGTCTATCTAGCATTATTTGACAATTTGAACATCCAAGACTTTTTATTCAAAGAGCAAGGTAAAAGTGATAGAGGGCTCTTCCAATACACCCAAGAAAGCTTTTTTCCTTATGATATCTTCAAAAGCTTAGGCTGCTTGAGCTAATCTGCTATACTATTAAGCTGTCGGGGTACCTGGGTGACCATAAATTGGCTAAAGCTGTTGAGTAGCAGATAACCCTTGTTTTGGTACGCAACCATCTTCTCATCTCAAGCCATGTATTGACCATTCAACTGTTTGACAATCAAGTGTAAATCACTATGAACATCAATATGTTTAACATCAAGCTTCTGGGCCATCTCGAGGCCAAATATCAACGTTTCATCCTCTACATCATTGTTGATCGTGGTAAAGTTCAACTTAACAACTTCCTCTAGCACAACACTCGATGGTGCATGGAGAACAATACCAATTTCAGCTTCTTTAACATTTAAAGTACCAACAATGTAAAGAGTCCTAGGTTTGTTTTCCTCTATGGATGACTCAGGGGCTATAGATGGTTCTTGGAAAGATTGAATTTCCACTAGGAAATTGACCTGTGCTAGACCTTTTGTTGCTATCCAAGGTTGAAACTTCTTGCCTATATCGCAAGATTAGGCTTTCCCAACATGTCAAGCTTTGCTAAAACTGCTTTGATGGGTTGATTTATCAAGATGATGATAGAATGACACGAACAATGCTTCAGGCGTTTTTGTGCATTTACCAGAGCTAGAACAAGTTTCTCCATTAATATATTGCAAGCTTCAATGTCGAGAAGCATGCGATTGGCGTAAAAAAAAAACTGGCTTTTTTTTCCAAGTTCTTCTTGAAATAGTACCACTACTACAAAATGTGAATTCCACGACGGTTATAAACCAACCGTCGTGGAAAAATTTCACGACGGTTAAAAAACCGTCGTGGAAACCCTAGAGTCCACGATGGTTTTCATCAAAAACCGTCGTGAAAATTTGGTATTTTGCTAAAAAAAATTCTCCAATAATTTCTATTTCCTACAAGATGACTAGTCTCGTGTGTTATCCATTGCATCAAGACCCTAATTGCATACAATAATTGCTATATATTAAAAATTACATTGTATTTACAAGATCATTTTACATTTAAGCTATTTTGAGCACTTTATTAATCTACTATGACGTGTACCTATCTAAAAAGCATATACCTATTTACAACTTGTACCCACTCTAATCTAACTTCATGTATATCTGCATGTATATAAAAATCTTTTTTTCCTAAGGCTTGTATACTGCTTGTAATTATCTCCCGCATGAAATTTAGAATAAAAAAACCACATTCTATGTTTCCTTGTTGCCTTAGACATTTACGTTTAGAATATAGCATTCCGTTCGGTCGGTTTGTGACACCGTTTCCTACTTGAAGCTTCCAATCATTGAGCGCCCTAACAATATGTCATGTTTAAATAATAAATCAATAGATGATACAATTATATGAGACTAAAAACAATTAATTTTAATAAGAGAACATTAATACTTACAATCTCGTGACTGATACGAAATCCTCATGTGGTGGGTGTCCGAGGTGGTCTAACCAATATATTTGGTCCTCCCATGGCGAAATAAGTCCCAACATCCAATGTTCTCCAACATTGTATGGCAGGAAGAATAATTTTCCCCTTGGTGCTTGAGCTAATAGGTGGAGTAGTGCTGTGGCACGCTCTCTATGATCACTCTGTAGGTCTCTTGCAGCACTTGAAACAATGGTTGGAGATATGAAGCCAAAATTTCACGCCATGCCTTGAAGTTCACAATATTCTGCCAAAAAACTACAATAAAAAACAATACAGTCAATTATTTTAAAGCACCTTACAACTCTTCATATATTTTTAAAATAATGAAATAAGGCTGGAGTTATCACCTGAGGTATACGAGGATACAATTTGCCCTAATTTTTTCAAAGTTGATGAAGTCGTAAAAGTCTTCATACCCTACATAGATATAAAAATCATTGCCAGTGATATTTACCGGTATCAGGCATTGAATCGTCGACCCATCGCGCATGAAAGAATGTGCGTATAGAGCCAACTGCATAAATTCTTGAGGTACTGAAGCGAAGTTAAATGCAGGCAGTTGCTCATTAGCAATAGTTTGTACTTGTTCTTGTTCAACCTCAAGTTGTGATTCTCTTGCCTTTGAAGAGCTTTTCTTTTTTTGCTGTTTCTTTCCACTTAGATCTTGTGTAACATGGCTAGGTGCTCGACTTGTCTTTGTCAATGTGATGATTTCAACTAACCTTTTCGGCCATGGGACAAAGCTTCATGCTGCTTAACTCATAGTTGTTGCTTCAAGTGTTAGAATAGGCAATTTAGTTGTTCTAACTCTGATGGTAGTGATGCTAACACGCATGTTCTCTTCCCCTAATAGTCGTCCATGAATTGTATCAATTAGAAGACTCTCCATCCACACCTTCCTAAGTGCAACAAGTGTCCACCCACTATTAACTCTATCCTCAACGAAGAGCCTACATTGTTCGGGCTCTTGACAAGGAGGTGACAATTGGACTTCTAGAGCTTCTGGAGCTTCTGCTACATTATTGGGAAGGTTACAACTAGCTTTAAAGCTGTTGCGTTGTGAGATGCTATCATCTATCGACTTGACATGTCCTTGGGAAATAAGCTCTATCACAAGACTTTGTAGTTCTGCAATCTCCATCTGCATCTTCGACGTTTAGAAATTCAATTTTGAAGATCCTGATTGGAGGTGAAGTATTGAGACTGCTTCACATACTTTGATTGACCGTGAACATGTCCTGAATGTTTCGGTTTCCCTAGTGCCCTCATCAAAATGTCATCATTACCAACCAATTGGAAGCTCCCTTAACTTTGTTGCGTTGTGTATTCATCCTGTACAACAACAATACAACCATGTTATTCAAGCAATCCTTCATCCACCTATAGTGAAATACAAATTAATTGTTCGTGTTCAATAGACTTACAATCAAGTTGGAAATCTTTGTTACTTTTGGATTTTTAAACTGGCCATCGGGACCTTGATGTGATTTTACCCACAACTCCTCCCGTGTTGGTAGCACGCCCATCTTTGCAAACTATCTTATGCTATGCTAGTAACATAGTGATGAAGCAATAATTGATATATGTAATTTGAGTTAAATAGTAAAGTACCAAGGATTGCTCGAGATCTCTATATCCCACTTGGCCAACCATAGAACAGTATTCATTTTCTGCTCTTATTTTTCTTGCATTTAATGATAGTAGTTGGAAATCGCTGAAATGTCAATACCTCATAAAAGCTTCCCAATCGTTATCGTTTATGGAGGGGTAGTAGTGTGCTATCGTAGGAGGCAATTTATATTCATTTACACCCTCCCCCAGAATGGAAAGGTATAGCTGTACGAAGGTAATGTAGAGGTCAGATCTGAACCCCTTTGCTAATTCGCCCCAAACCTTTAAAGCCCTTTTCCTATACCAATCCTCAACTATGAAAGCTTTGTATATCTCTCTCCAAATCACATCTTTTACATTATCTAAATCCTTAGACCTTCAATCTTTTGTCCATATTGGAACGTGTTCTCGACTAAGGACTCTGATCCAACTGCTTAATTCATGGCCAGGTGCGCCTTTTGGTTGGCCTTTCGAATCAAAAGTCACTTTAATTCTTAAACCTTTCTTTCTTATCCAATGAATTTTTTTCATTAATGTAGCCCTTTGCTCAAAGTCTACTTTTGGATCAAATTTGGTTAGCCTGTGGCTAACTGCGTTGGTTTCCCTTGCTATATTGTGATGTAGATGGAGTGCAGTCTTCATACTCCTCCTCGTACTGGTCACTATCGATCTCGTGAGACATTGTACCTATGCAAAGTATTCAAAAACTAACACATACATACTAATATTAATCACAAACTACACATATTCACATCTTCACATACTAATATCCACTTCATTCATTTTTCACAATTTTACATATTCATATACTATCACATATTACACATATTAAAGAGATAGTTTACAATTTCAATTACATATATAATTTTACAAATTGCACATATTCACATAATTTCACATGTTAGACATATTGACATATTCACCATAAATTGCACAATTACTTTTCGTCTTCACATATTCACAATTTCATATATTGACATAATTTCACGTAATCAAATCTTGACATATTCACAATTGCACAATTTCAACGACACAATTTCACATATTCATATAATTTCAGTTATTACACATATTCAGAAGTTTACAATTTCAATTACATATATAATTTCACAAATTGCACATATTCACATAATTTCACATGTTACACATATTTACACATACATAACCTCACATATTACAAATATTCATAAATTTACAATTTCAATTACACAATTTCACATATTACACATATTGACATATTCACCACAAATTGCACAATTACTTTTTATCTTCACATATTCACAATTTCATATATTGACATAATTTCACATAATCAAATATTGACATATTCACATTTATGAACATTTGCAATTGATTACACGATGAGGGGGGTAGGTTAGGCAGGGGGGTGGGGCTGAGGGGGGTTAGGGGGGTGGGGGGGGGGGGATGCTGGGGGGGAGGGGTGTGGGGGCTGGGGGCGAGGGGGAGGGGGGCGGGTGGGGCTGGGGGGGA
>CAMOHE010048711.1:0-106719 GCA_946598075.1 Artocarpus hirsutus | reverse complement strand
TGGTGGGGGTGGGTAGGGGCAAGGGGGAAGAGGAGAGAGAGAGAGGGAGGGGGAGGGGGTGGGTGGGGGGGCTAGGGGCAACGGGGTAAGGTGAGGGGGGGTGGGGGTGGGTGGTGGCGAGTGGTGGGGGCGGGTGGGGCCAAGGGGGGAGAGGAGGGAGAGAGAAAAGGAGGGGGAAGAGGAGACAGAGAGAGGGAGAAGGAACTTACCGGCGGCGGGTGGGGGTGATGGCGGCGCCGTGGAGATGGTGGCAACGGAGGGAGGCCGGATTTTAGAGAGAGAGAAATTAAGAAGGATTTTAGAGAAAGAGAAAAAGGGATTTGAGAGAAAGTGTAAGGAATGGGTGCGCATATAATGGATGTGGGTGGCACAGATTTCAAAAATTTGAGGGGGAATTGAGCTATATTTGACAATCTACCACGACGGTTTCTGGCAAAAACCGTCGCGGAAGAGGCATCTTCCACAATGGTTTCTGCCAAAAACCGTTGTGAAAGATCATCTTCCACGACGATGGTTTCTTCCAGAAACCATCATGGAAGACCTCTTCCACGACAACTTTTGTACAAACCGTCGTGGAAAAAATGTCTAAAAACTTTTTTACACACATTATATTCTTTGCTACCCAAGGTGGCCAGCCCGTGTGTTAAGCATCTAATGGCCCAAAATGTATACTTTATCTCTGTTTTCACTAGAAATTTAACTATAGATCAATATACAAAAATTAAGAGAAGATTAAAAAATGCAGTAAATTGCCAAAATAAATTGACATATATACAAATTGTTGATGCTCATCTTTTTACCTTTTTTTTCATTGGTTCGTCAATACATATCCATTCCACATCTTCATGAAGCAAGTGCGAAACATCATCTTCAAAATTATCTATCTCTTCAACCAATGGCAATCCTTTTGTGAATGAAGGGATATCTGTGCAATCTTCATCAACTTCTTCACTATTGATAACTATTATTGGCTTTGTCAGGACGACTAGAGATAACTCCATGTCTTGGGGATCTATAGTGTAAAAAACTTGGATTGCTTGTGATGCCATAATGAAGGGATCATTCATGTATCCCAATCTTCTAAAGTCAACCACCATGATGCCGTCGTCGTCGTTCTTAACATAGTTATTGTCGGCCCACTTGCACTTAAAGTGCTATGCGTAATCCCCCATAATCAAGTTCTCAAATATCTTCAATGAAACCAAAGTAGTTTATGGTCCTATATACCGGATTCTTGTCCTTGGTGGAGGCAATATGCATAGCCTCTACACGGAGAGTCACACCATTATTTTGCACCAAATGCTTCTCATCCCTTTCGCGAGTGTAGAAAGTGTAACCATTTATGGAATATGATGTCTACGTTGTAACTACCGACGATGGACCTCTAGCTAGGTTCTTTAACTCCTATGACATGCATCCATCTTGTGATGTAGACCACTTGCTATAAATGTGTGCTCTAATCCACAACCGAAAGGTCCGGTTGTGTTCATCTTGCAACCACTTCTCATTTCTTGCTCTTTTTGGATATGTTTTTTTTAATTCGTTCATGTGCACCTCAATGAAAGGCTCCACTTCATTAGCATTGTGTAAGATATAAAGACAAGCTTGCTCCCACTCCTCTCGACTTACTGATGAAGGATTGCCCGTAGATAGTCCCCTAGTCTTAATGTTTATAGACTTTGGCACCCCAATTGTGTCCGCATTAGATAGGTACTCGGAGCAAAATTCAACCGATTCCTCAGCTATAAAACTTTCTACAATACATCCTTCTGGCCTATTTTGATTCTTCACATAGCCCTTTAAACTTTCATATATCTTTCAAATGGGTACATCCATCTCAAATACACTGGTCCGCATAACTTAACTTTATGTACTAAGTGCACTGTTAAATGAATCATGATGTCAAAAAATACTAGTGGAAAATACTTTTCAAGCATACATAAGGTTTGCACCAACTCCGATTGCAGTGAATCTAGCACAAGTGGACCAATGACCTTCATGCATATTGAATTGAAGGACGAGCACAACTTAGAAATTGCAAATCTCACATCCTTCGTTAGAATTCCCCACAAAGCAAGTGGTAGTAATTGCTGCATCAACACATGACAATCGCGTGTTTTCATGCCAATAAGTTTCAAATCCTTCACCGATACCAACTTTTTAAAGTTTGAAGAATACCCGTCTGGCACTTTTAATGAAGTAAGCCATTCACAGAGCTTTCTCTTTTCTGCTCTGGATAACGTGTGCTTTGCCGGAGGTAAGTAAGTCCAGTTCCCTTTTTTCTCAGGAAACAAATTAGGCCTAATCTCCATTTCCATGAGATCCAACCAAGCTTTTTTACCATCCTTAGTCTTGCTTAGAATGTCAAACAACGTGCCGACTATAAATTCACAAACATTTTTCTCAATATGCATAACATCCAAGCAATGACGAACAAAAAGTGTCTTCCAATAGGGAAGATCAAAGAAGATTGATCTTTTTTTCCATGGTCCATCATTTTGCGTCTCCTCCTTACCTCGCTTTCTCTTACCAAATAAGAATCTTATATCTTGTACCATTTCAAATATTTGTTCACCTATCAAAGGGTGCGGAGGGTCTCTTTCTTCGCTGTTGCCATCAAAGGCTTTTTTTTTGTTTGCGGTAGCGATAATCTCTTGACAACCATCTTCTATGACCAAGAAAAACAATTTTCTTTCCATTTTTCAACCGTTTGTGAGACGTTTTCGTCATACAAATAGGACAACCAATAGAACTCTTTACCGAATAACCAGATAAATTGCCATATGCGGGGAAGTTGTTAATTGTCCATATCAACATCATACGAAGTGTGAATGTCTCTTTTCGATAAGCATCTCTAACTTCAACTCCCTTTTCCCATAACTTTTTTATATCATCGATTAACGGTCCCAAGTATACGTCAATGTCATTGCCTAGTTGGTGAGGACCAAAATCAATAAAGATAACACTAAAAACTTCCACTTCATGCGCATCTTCAGAGGGAGATTATAGTTAACAAGTATTATGGGCCAAGTGCTATGCCTACTACTCATGTTACCATGTGGGTTCATTCCATCTGTCGACACAGCGAAATGTATGTTTCTTGGATCCGCACTAAAGTTTGGATGATCGGCTTCAAAAGTCTTCCATTGTGGTAAATCCATCGGTGTCTAAGCATACCATCATCCACCCTTTTGTCATGATGCCTTGTCAAATTCTTGGCATGTTCTAGGTTTCTGAATAAACGCCTCAAATGTGGTACTGGTGGAATGTACCATAACACTTTCTTTGGCACTCCATTCTTGCCATCTTTGGGCTCCTTTTCTTTCTTCCACCTTGCTTGTTGACAAACTGGACAATAATTCTTGTCCTCATACTCATGCCTATAGAGAACACAATCATTTTCACAAGCATGAATTTCTCATAATCCATTTCGAAAGTGCTCAAAGTCTTCTTAGCCTCATACATACTAGTTGGTAATTTATTACCCTCTGATAGAAGCCTTCCTAAAATTTCAACAGCTTTGTGAAACTAGAATTTGACCAGCCACCTAATGCTCTCAAATTCCATAATCCAACTAAAGCAAAACAATTTAGTGAAACTGGTACACCCCTCATACACGGGTGTCTCTACATTATTCGTCATTGTCTCAAATAAATCCGGACGTGCACAAAGTGTTCTTCTAAATCATTGACCATGTCCACCATATTGTCTTCATCCTCCATATTATCCTCCACAATAGCTTGCTTTTCTTTACTTAGTAAAGTTAGATTGAAATTAGTCTCACCATGAAAATGTCATGTTTGATAACTACGTATGATTCCATTTCGAAATAAATGTCCTCTAACAATTGTAATTGGATGCAATCTATGGTTTCCACATTGAACACAAGGACGTCGAATTTTATCACCATTTGCATGACTTTTGGAAAAATCCAATAACTCTTCTACATCATTCACATACTCTCTAGACAATCAAAAATACCACATCAATTTCCTATCCATTTTGCAATTCCTAAATCAAAATAATAAATAGCAAATATTCAATTAAAATTAATTTTATAATTTATATATATACCCACCTACATATATTAATTAATCAAAAAAAAAAATCACCCATCATAAAACAAGTTACACATACTCATTATAAAATGAAGAAATCATACCCATGATCCACAATACAAACTTCATGGAATAAACAACAAAATCAACAACTATTTATCAATTTTAGATTAATTATACATCACAATCAATAACTATTTATCAATTTCTACAAAAACTTACAATTTGGGTTGAGATTAAGGAGTGTGGAGGCAGAGAGAGACGGCGGTGGCTGATTCGGATGGGTCTGTGTTTGTATTTGTGAAGTGTGTTTTTAAAATGTATCTGAATGTCGAGGTTGAAAAGGGGTTATTAAGTATGCTACCACAACGGTTTTCTCGAAAAATCGTCATGGAATAAGAAAGATACCACGACGGTTTTTCAAAAAACCGTCGTGGTATCCTAACATACCATGACGGTTTTTTGAAAAATCATCGTGGTGTATTAGAGATACCACGATGGTTTTTTGAAAAACCGTTGTGGTAGCTCAAGTTTTTCACGATGGTTTTAAACCGTCGTGGTATCTCTGCCTCCTCCCACAACGGTTTTCGTTTTCGCAGGCGTAACTTGCCACGCTCTTTTGACCTTACCACGACGGTTTTTAGGAAACGGTCGTGAAATAAAGGTCATGTAATCAATAATTTCTTATAGTGTACGATGGTTATAAAGACTTCTAAGGTTGCTAGATATGCAAACAAATCCTCGTGTGGCTCTAGTAAGGACAAAATAGGAGGGTCCCTAAGGAATTCTTTTAGCTTGGCAAAAGCTTCTCTTTGCTCATCCCCTGAATTGGCTTCATCCAACTTCCAGATGCACTTGAAGAAGGGCCAACATCAATATGAAAGTCAAGGAATGAATCGACTCAAAACAACAATTTTGCCTACCAATTTTTGGACATCTCGAATTGTTTGCGGCTCTTAAATCTTTGAAAATGTCGTCACCTAAATGGGGTTTGCCTAAACTCCATGCTTACTGATCATGCGACCCTAAAACTACACAAATGATACTTTGAAGGCATACTTTGTTGGAGAGAGATGCATCTTGTGCTTTCCTAGGACAATGTGACAATTGGTTTGGTCTTTGAGATGGTCATAAGCCAATTTTGATTTCATGACCATATCATCGATATAGGCCTCCATTGTCTTTCCCTGCTGCTTGTCAAATATTTTATGTTCATTCTTTTGTATGTGGCACTGGTATTTTTCAGTCCAATGGTATAATCAAGTGAGCAAAAAGTTAGAGCACATATGTGAAGGTGGTGTGGAGTTGATCAACCTTGTTCATAGGGATTTGGTTGTATCCTGAATATTTTTTAAGGAAGTTCATGCTTTTGAAGCCAACAGTGACATCGACCATTTGATCTATTTTCAGAAATGGATAGCTATCCATTGGGTAGGCTTTTGTTGTGATTTATGAAGTCAACACAAACTTCTTCTTCCTCACCATAAACACACTCGATTCCTAATTAGGGTATTTGACTTCTTTAATAAACCCAACAACAGGTAAGTGATCAACCTCGTTCCTAATCACTTGGTTCCTCTCAGGAGTAAATTATTGTTGCTTTTGTCTCATAGGCAAGTATGTTGGGTCAATATTCAAGTTATGCCAAGTGAAAAAAGGATCTATACTGGGCATATCTTCTTGTGATCAAGCAAAAACATCTCTATATTGTCGTAATAGTTCCATTAAGGCGCTGCAATCACCTTCATCGAGTAGGCCTCCTACCAACACTTTTTTATTGGTCTTGGCTTCATCGAGCAGAATTGCAACTAGTTTCTTAATAGAATCTCATTCGTCAAACTCTTCCTTTATCCCCTTCATTTATGCTGATAAGTAGCCTTGTCATTGCAATACGTAAGCAATCGAGGGCTCTAGATTCCATCGAGTAGCATCTTCACTAAAAGTGAGTGTGTAACACCGATTAAGTTTCTATCAGCACCATAGGTTTCAATTGTTTAGTAATGAATTGAACTCAGTGGCCTTACGCCTTGATTTTTTTTTTAATTTCTTCTCTTGTTGATGTTCACTTCGTTCCTTAGCCTTCTACTTCAATATGGAGCTCAAGCTTACAAATTGTTTATCCTTCTCAACTTTTTGTGGGGTCTGATCAACTACATCAAGTATTTCGACCGCTGGCTTGGTCATCTATTTCTTATAATGACTAAGTTTCTCATTGTAAACCATTGCATAGACTAGATCTTTCAAAGACCATCATTGTTCTGTGATATGCCTATAATCTTTGTGGAACTAGCAATACTTTATCTTACATTTTTGGTCATTTGTAGCTCTTAAAGGTGTGGGATCGTGAAAGATTTCACAACCGTTTTTTCTTCCTAAATATGCTTGACCATCATATTGAGTTCGAGCGGCAGTCTTTTTTTGGACCTCACTCTTTTCTACTATTGATTTTGTGAGGGTCCACCACTACCCCATTGAACGGTCTTATCAGTCTAGGTTCTCTCAATGGGCTTGGACTTTTAGAAGTCATAGTGACCATTCCACATTGGGTTCGGTCTTTTTCAATTCAAATAGCACCTTGTGCTCAAGCAATAACATCGGTCATATCAAAGGCGGTACCCTTAGCAAGTTTAGATAAGAGTCAAAATCTAGGATCATGGCTTTAGCAGAAGCATGGACTACAATCATCAAGTGAGGAACACCTAAAGAGATTTGTTAGCTCCTTGAGTAATACAAAACAGATTCGCAACAATCACCTGGGTTTGTCTATCGTAAATCTTGTTAGAATTATGGCCCACATAATTGATTAAAAGCCTATAAAATTTATTATATTTATTTATTTATTTATTTAGTTTAACAATTATTTAAATGCTAAAATTCTATTGGCTACGAAGGGTTACAACTCTTATTAAAAGATATGTCTATATCTGAAGAGATATGTGCTTTGATGGAAAGGCACCTATTGAAGGTCTATAAATAGGAGTCTAGTCCTCTCTCCACCCAATCAATTTTTATTCTTCTCTCCATCATAAAAATACGTTAAAAGAAATTGTGGGTTTAAAGAGAGAAACTAGGTTCTTCTTCTCTGATAATTTCTATTTCAAGGTTCTTTGCAAATTTAAACCATGAATCAAGGCAAGCTCTGAATCTTCTTCTGTGAAAATTATTGAGTTTTAAGATTTTTAGGAATTACAGATATTAAAGTTTTACACATGATATCAGAGCCAGGTTTTTAAACTTATGATTTTCCTTTAAAGTTTTTCATGTGTGTAATGATTCTCATAAAATTACGGTTATAAATATTTTTGCTAGGTATGTTATATACTGACTTTGATTATTAACACATACATATATAAACTTTGAAGTCAGTTCACAAAGGATTGTTTATGTCGATGAAAAAAGAAACCTTTACTTTTCCGTTTCTTTGAATCATTGGCTGTGTATGCTTTTGCATGTGTATATATATATATACATTAAAACATGAGAATTCAAACCTGACTTTGTCAAAAACTTAAGTTTGTTGCTTCTGCTTTATGATTTCATGTTTTTCACTCTATATATATATAAAGAACTCTTGTGATGGAAAGCAGTAAAAAAAAAAGAAGAAGAAATCACATATATGTTGGAATTGACGATTGCATTTATTGCACCTGTACTTTAATGGTCAATTATTATATTTGCTTCTTGGATAAATGCTTTTTCAATAAATGTATTCGGTTTCCTAAAAAAATCTCTTTGCAATATAATAGATTGCCTTTTGTAATAAATGCTTTGCAAGATCCTCAGATATCTTTGCATTATAATAAATAATTGGCAGTATAATAGATTGCCCTTTATAATAAATGCTTTGCTTACGAATATCTTTGCCTTTGTTTTAAAAAGGCATCAAGTTGATAACTCAAATGTAGGGTGCATTTATGGGCAAAATTTATCTAAAAGTCATTACCTATATAAATAGTTTATACAATTACAGCAATCTATACGAATGAGAGCATAAAGTATATTAATCACGGATTACATTACGGTTTTGTTTTAGTTTTGTTTTGATGTAACCTTGTTTTGATATATACATGCAACAGTATTTGCATTATGATCATTTGCATTATGACATGAGAAAAACCTATTGTTTCTAATTTTAAAATTACATTATTGTAGTTTGTTACTCATCAAAGTGATCAAACTTTAAAGTTTAGTAATTTTTAAATTGAGAAACAAAGGTTCAATTACCCATAAATTTTGATGCCTATGATTGAGATGACATTTATAGATCATGGGTTATTGAATTTTATCTATTATAAGAACTTAGAAATCACCCAAAGGTTGATTAACTTTCTTTATAATTGATGAATATAATAGTTGGTAATTAATATGTCATATTATTTTTGTTTGTTTATCCAAAGATAGCAAACATTTTTATTGGTCATATTTATGATTACCAAATTAAATTTTTATTTTTAATTAGCATCATTTATAGTTTGTATGTCTTAGTATCACCCAAAGGAGAACTAGGATATACAATTATTGTCTTAAGTTTGAATCTAATTATGTAATTATCTCAAAGCATTAATGCATGAATGTTTCTTGCATATTTGTAGTATCTGTTCCTGTTTCTCTGCATTCACATGCTTTATCTGTTTCCTTATTTAATGGATTGAATTTCTCTGATTGATGCGAACAAGTCCAATTTCACTTAGATATCTTGGATCTTGATTTAGCATTTCAAGATAAGGAACCCACTACTATTACTGATGCCAGTAGTGAGGAGGAGAAAACTTTTCATAAATTATGGGAAAGGTCGAATAGATTAAGCTTAATGTTCATGCAAATGATAGTAGCAAACAACATTAAAAGTACTCTTCCCAAGACTGAAAGTGTTAAGGAATTTATGAAACTTATGGAAGAGCGCTCTCAAACTGCTGATAAGTCTCTTGCTGGTACATTAATGGCTAAATTAACCAACATGAAATTTGATGGTTCTTGTACTATGCATGAGCATGTCCTTGAAATGACAAATATAGCAGCAAAATTAAAGTCTTTGGGGATGTCTGTAGATGAGTACTTTTTAGTACAGTTCATTTTCAACTCACTTCCTTTTGAACAATATGGTCCATTCCAGATGAGCTATAATACAATTAAAGAAAAATGGAATATTAATGAATTAACTAGTATGCTTGTTCAAGAGGAGACGAGATTGAAGAATCAAAAACCTCATTCCATTCATCTTGTGAATCAAGAGGCTAAAAATAGCACTAAAAAGAAGCCTAGAAAGAACAAGAAGAAAGGGTTCAAGAAGGAGTTGCATAACCTGAATGAGTCAACTCAAATCCATAAAAAGGAACACATTGTTAAGTGCTATTTTTGTAACAAATTTGGGCACTTAAAGAAAGATTGTCAGAAACGTAAGGCTTGGTTCGAAAAGAAAGGTAAGCCTTTTACTTTAGTTTGTTTCAAATCAAATTTAACTGAAGTTCCTTATAATACTTGGTGGATTAATTCAGGTTCAACTACTCACATTTCTAATACGATGCAGGGATTCCTTATGATCCAACCCATAAAAGCAAATGAAAGTTTTATTTACATGGGGAATCGAGATATAGCTCTAGTGGAAGGAATTGACACTTGTCGCTTAATATTAGATACTAGATATTATCTTGATTTATACCAAACTCTTTATGTACCTACTTTTTCTCACAATTTAGTTTCTTTATCAAAACTTGATGTAGTGGGATTTTATTGTAAGTTTGGATATGGATCTTTCAGTTTATATAAAAATAATAATTTATTGGCTCTAGAATCCTTTATGATGGTTTATATAAGTTAAAGCTTGATAATATTTTTGCTGAAACTTTATTAACCATACATCAAAGTATTGGAACTAAACAAAGTTTAGTTGATGAAAGTTCTGCTTACTTGTGGCATAAACGATTGGGTCACATATCCAAGGAAAGGATAGAGAGATTAGTAAAGAATGGAATTCTTTCGAATTTTTATTTTACTGATCTCGGTGTGTGTATTGATTGCATCAAAGGAAAGCAAACAAAACAGACTAAGAAAGGGGCTACAAGAAGTACACAGCTTCTTGAACTCATACATACCGATATATGTGGACCTTTTGATGTCCCATCCTTTGGTGGAGAAAGTATTTTATCACTTTTATCGATGATTTTTCACGTTATGGTTATCTTTATCTATTGCATGAAAAATCTCAATCTGTTGAAGCCCTTGAGGTATTTATTAATGAGGTTGAGAGGCAATTGGATAAAAGGGTGAAAATTGTAAGGTTAGATAGAGGTGGTGAATACTATGAAAAGCATGACAAGTTAGGGCAATGTCCAGGTCTATTTGCTAAATTCCTAGAAAAGCGAGGCATATGTGCACAATACACTATGCCAAGTACACCACAACAAAATGGTGTAGCAGAAAGGCGTAATTGTACATTAATAGATATGGTTAGGAGTATGTTAAGTTATTCATCTTTGCCCTTATCTTTGTGGATGCATGCATTAAAGACCACCATGTATATACTGAATAGGGTTCCTAGTAAGGCAGTCCCAAAAACTCCTTTTGAGATGTGGACAAGAAGGAAACCTAGTTTAAGGCACCTGCATGTTTGGGGTTGCCCAGCAGAAGTGAAAATTTACAATCCACATGAAAAGAAATTGGATTTTAAGACAACCAGTGGTTATTTCATTGGTTATTCTAAAAAATCCAAAGGGTATAAATTTTATTGTCCAACCCATAGTACGAGAATAGTTGAATCTGGAAATGCTAGGTTCATCGAGAATGGTGAAATTAGTGGGAGTGGAGAACCACGTAATGTGGTTATAGAAGAAGTTAGGGTAGAAGTACCTCTACCTGTGACTTCCAAGATTATTCCTAACATTGTTGTACAGCCTAACAATGTTCAAGAACAACAAGTGAATGACCAACCACTTCACAATAAAGTTGTACTCGACGAACCAATAGTAGCTGAATCACAAGAAACAGTATTAAGAAGATCTCAAAGACAAAAATGATCTACTGTTCCTGATGATTATTTGGTCTACAAGATTTTGAAATTGACTTGGAAATCGATAATGATCCGATTTCAAATCCAGTTTCATTTTCACAAGCCGTGGAAAGTATGGATTATGACAAGTGGCTCAATGCTATGAAAGATGAGTTAAAATCTATGGATCAAAATAAAGTTTGGGACCTTGTTGAGTTGCCTAAAGGTTGCAAGAGAGTCGGGTGTAAATGGGTCTTTAAGACCAAGCGTGACTTTAAAGGCAATATTGAACGGTACAAGGCTAGACTTGTTGCCAAAGGTTTTACTCAGAAAGAAGGCATTGACTACAGAGAGACTTTTTCACCGGTCTCTAAGAAAGATTCACTCAGAATTATTATGGCATTGGTGGCTCATTTTGATTTAGAGTTACACCAAATGGATGTGAAAACCGTCTTTCTCAATGGAAATTTAGAGGAAGAAGTCTATATGGACCAACCTAAAGGCTTTTCAAGTAAAGGAAAGGAACACATAGTGTGTAAATTAAAGAAGTCAATATATAGACTTAAACAAGCTTCCCGACAATGGTATCTTAAGTTTAATGATATCATTACTTTGTTTGGATTTAAGGAGAACACCATTGATCGGTGTATATATATGAAGGTCAGTGGAAGCAAGTTCATTTTCTTAGTCCTATATGTTGATGATATTTTACTTGCTGCTAACAATCTTGGTTTATTACATGAAACTAAGAAATTCCTTTCTAAGAACTTTGAAATGAAAGACATGGGTGAGGCAACTTATGTGATAGGAATTGAAATATTTCATGATAGATCACAAGGATTGTTGAGGTTGTCTTAGAAAGGCTATATTAACAAAGTTTTAGAGAAATTTAAGATGGACAAATGCTCAGCATGTATAGTTTCGATTCAGAAGGGGGACAAATTTAGTCATATACAATGTCCAAAGAATGAATTAGAACGAGCGCAAATGAAAAACATTCCTTATGCATTTGTTGTTAGTAGCTTGTTGTATGCTCAAACTTGCACTAGACCCGACATTAGTTTTGCTGTTAGGATGTTGGGAAGATATTAAAGTAATCCAGGAATAGATCATTGGAAAGCTGCAAAGAAAGTTCTCAGGTATTTGCAAGGAACAAAGGACTATATGCTCACTTATAGAAGATGTGATCATCTTGAAGTGATCGGTTACTCAGATTCAGACTTTGCAGGATGTGCTGACAGTAGAAAATCTACATTCAGTTATATGTTCCTTTTGGCTAGAGGAGCAATTTCATGGAAGACTGTGAAGTAGTCTGTCATTGCTGCATCCACTATGGAGGCCGAGTTTGTGGCATGCTTTGAGGCCACAAGTCATGGTTTATGGTTGTGAAATTTTATTTCAAGACTTGGAGTTGTCGACAGTATAGCCAGGCCATTGAAAATTTATTGTGATAATGCCGCAACAGTCTTCTTTGCCAAGAACAACAAGTATTTTGATGGTACGAAACGTATGGATATTAAGTACTTAGTCATTAAACAAGAAGTTCGGGAACGTAAAGTGTCAATTGAACAAATTAGCACCAATCTTATGATTGCATATCCTTTAACAAAAGGATTACCGCCCAGGACATTTATTGAACATGTTGAACGTATGGGTGTTATTAGACGTCATTAATGGTTATGTATTATGTTTTATTTCATTTTAATGATATGACACTTGAGCTCACTTATTATGTTCCCGATATATCCTGTTTTCTATTTTGTATACGTGATTGTTATAGATTAATGTTTGACAGGATAGTCTCAACGAAGACATTAAAGTGGACTATTATTATACCTCTCAATTATTAATCATGTTAAATAGATGTTTAATGTTGTTGTACATGGAAGGGACTACACTAAATCGTGATATACAACCGCCATGACTCACTTTAGATTTTCTGTTTAATTATGATGTAGAGTATTAGCCAATTTTAAGAAGATTTAGCATAACATTGTTGTGCACATTATAGCATTATTAAACTAATAGATAAATATTATATGGGCCAAGTGGGAGAATGTTAGAATTATGGCCCACATAATTGATTAAAAGCCTATAAAATTTATCAGATTTATTTATTTATTTATTTAGTTTAATAATTATTTAAATGCTAAAATTCTATTGGCTATGAAGGGTTGCAACTCTTATTAAAAGATATGTCTATATCTGAACAGATATGTGCTTTGATGAAAAGGCACCTATTAAAGGTCTATAAATAGGAGTCTAGTCCTCTCTCCACCCAATCAATTTTTATTCTTCTCTCCATCAGAAAAATACGTTAAAAGAAATTATGGGTTTAGAGAGAGAAGCTAGGTTCTTCTTTTCTGATAATCTCTATTCTAGGGTTCTTTGCAAATTTAAACCATAAATCAAGGTACGCTCTACATCTTCTTCTATGAAAATTATTAAGTTCTAAGATTTAAAAGAATTATAGATATTAAAGTTTTACAAATCTGTCGAGCAAATATGACTTCGCAAAGCTTCAAAAATCTCTCAATACTTTTAAATAGGAGCTATCTAAACCAGGTCAAGACATATCCCATTTGAGAGGTTGGAAAAACCTTACATTTTAGAGCATCATTGGCTCCCACGATTATCATCTTGTTCTGCTACTGGAAAACATGTTGCATAAGATCACTTTTTCCATCAAAAATTTAAAAATCTAGAGTTTTGAATTTCTCGAGTTAAGGTTCGGCTAAGATCATGTCGACAAAAGGAGACTGAGTAATCCCCTGAGTCACTTGAACAGCGAGTTCAGCTCGGCTAAGACCTCAAAGTCCTCCCAACTTTTTTTGCACCTCAAGATGAAACTCTTTCTTATCGCGCCTCATTTCTTCACAAATTAACTCGTAGGCTTCAATTGTCACTACATTTGTTCGAGAAGTGTCAGCATAGTTTTTCTTTGATGTTTTTTTAATAACAAGGGATTCGTGCTTGGCTATTGGTTTTGGGAGTTGGTTGGCCTGCTGCTTTTTCAAAGAGACCGCGGTATTCTTGTTCAAATGCTACAGAGTTGCATTTTCGCCCGTTTCTTTATGACGGTTCTCGGTTTAAGCATTGATGAACTATTGCAACATAGCCCTCAATTCAACATTCTCGTGCGTTGCTGCTCCATTTAGGCCTGTGAAAGGTGTGCTGTTTTACTAGCGTTTGAATCAACTGCTCTAACTTTTTGCTAGATGAGTCCAGCATTTTCTTCAGGCTAGAACTTTTCTCAATGAGCAACATTTACTTGGCTCTTTCCTCCATATTGTTAATGATGAAAAATGAAAGATGGCAATACCTTCAATCATAAAATTTTGAAATAAATATTTTACCAAGAAGATTCCATATGCATTCCTCAAAGCATACTGAAACATCATATTTATAAGACAAATGAATTTTACGAAGTTCAACCACTTTATACTTAAAAAAAAAATAGTCAGAGCACAGTTGAAATTTCTGCTTAATAACATGATGAAGCTAGCCTCACGGCTACTGTTAAGGCTAGATTAGTGCAAACTTGTTGAGGAATGTAAAATTATTGGACAAAGAATTAATGAAACTTCATATCACTGGGATAGGACAACAAATGAATACAAGTCTAATGAATTATTCTTAATAATGCGAGAATTATATTACCGTGATTTCGTCGAAAAGAATGATTATAAGATGGAAAACTACCAAAGCTTCAAAACATAAAGAAACAAGAAGAAACAACTAGAATGTAAGTGAATTCATAACATACATTAATAAATGTTCTACTGAGATATAAGACTAAAGGTAAGCTCAAAAAGAGAACCGATGGAAATATGGGTAAGGAAATCTATGAATGAAGCTTTTTAGAGTCCGTTCGGTTCATAGATTTGAATAAAAAATTTGAATGAAAGATTTAAATTTTTGTGAGAGAAAATATTGTGGCAAAATAATTTGAACCGTGATTCAAACCACGAAGCAAACGCACCCCAAGAACACTCAAAGATTTTCCCACATATAGCACTAGATATTGGAGTGAATTTCCACACATCAATCTTCTTATACCTACTCTGTTTGTTTATGCAGTGATCTTTATAGCTCCTCTGTGTATGGACACTAGGGGTTAGTCTACAAAAGACACATCAACACTCAAGTCAGCCAAACAATGGTCGAGATATTTTTTAAAAATAGGAAAAGAAGGAATAAAAGCAAAAAACTAGAATTGCAAAAGAGAGAAAAGGATCCTTTGTTTTGGGTTTCATACTCTATTTATACTTAGCTTATCCTAATCTGATGATTGCTAGAACAATCATTTGATTTAGAACATGTCACATTCCCTTTTAGTTTAGGGTTTGCTGACTTTCCCTTTTGAGTAATGGCCCAATTGGAATGTTCATTATTCCTTTTCTTTGTCTCAATGCTCAGGATTCATACGTATTCATTTGTTCTCTTTTGCTAGGCAAGTCATGGGACACATATTTTATTATTAGTGGTTTCCCTGACATATAGGCATATGTATTCTTTTCATTGGTTATCTAGAAGTGTCTCGATAGGAGTGATGCATGAGTATTTCACACATAAATCAATTATTTCTTAAGCTTAAATATTGTTTAAATCCTCAAGCTTTTGTGTATTATAATGTTTTGGTGTTATTTTGTAGGGAGCTAATAAATTGAAATTTAATGAAACAAAGGGCATCGAAAAAGAGCTAAAATGTGATTTTTAGGTGCACACAAGCCCTCCGCGAGGCCTCGTGCAGCCAATAGGGCCCTAAGAGGGCCTATGCACTAGTGCAGCATTAGGACTTGTTGCGCGCCTGCGCAGCATCATGCATGGCTTGCGTGTAAGCAAGGCCCCTTACTTGTCCTTGCCTTTTGTCGAGACAGAAGATTTTTCGTTCTTAGCTCTCTGCTTCTTTCCATTCCTAGAGTTAGGGTTCGAACTAGATGCAGCCACCAAGTTTGCCTCCCCAACAGCCAAAACTTCCCTGATCAGATTCTCAAACTTCTGTAACTGCTTCATCAGCTCATTCAAGGTAATATCCTTTCTATTGATTAAGTTATATAAAGCTCTAAATGGGATAAACTCTTTAGAGAGAGTCTCAAAGACTATAGTCATATGTGACTTAGCATCAATATCAGCTCCGTGGGTTTGAGCATCAACGAGGTAACCCATGACAAACATCATATGCTCCTTCACAAGAGTCCCTGGTCTTTGTTTGCAGTTAGGAGCTTCCAAAGAGCCCCTTATCATTTTGTTAAGACTTAGCCTCTAAATATATCTTCTAAATTATCCAAGAACTGCCTAGCAATCTTATAATCTTCATGTTGAGGCTGTAGCACATTATTCATGCTAGCCATAATGTAACAGTGGGCTTGATCATTAGCATCCTTCCAATGATCATATGCTTAGATTTGCTCGTAAATGGATTCGCTAGTAGGCTCAGTAGGACACGATGTGATTAGCACAAATTTCATTTTCTCAAAGGAAAAGATAATATTCAAGTTCAATCATTATAGTTCTTGCTAGTTAATATATTTTTATCAAGTATTGAAGGTAAAGCGTTTTTAGACATTTTGATCTATAATAAAGAATCATATACCAAATATAAGTAGACATTCCACAACAGTTTAGTCACAAACAAGTAAGCATGCAATGTGTTTATGTGTCAAAACCTTACAAAAAATCATAACCTTACAATGACAATCCCTAACTCAGAATTCAATAAGCCGCCTAGGGGAGACTTGCCATATTCAATTAGGAACATAGTTTCCCTTTGATTATATATGCCATCTAAGACCCATTTGATCTAGCATATACTAATAATTGTTTTCTTTGGCCATGAATTTTGTTAACAGAGCTCCTAGAGGAGGTTAATAATAAAATTAATCTTGAGTGTATTGCCATCATTTCAACTATTTTATTCATGATTTATAATTGCTACCTAGAGGTGTATAACGATAAATCACACTAAAATAAATTATCCCTTCGGAGATCCAACCAAGTACATAATGAAAGTCCTTTCTAATGGTCTAAATCACTATGTGTTACCTATGGACCAATGATAGAGGCCTTAGGTCCTCTCTTCAAAAACCTTATTCCACTCAATATTTTCAAAGGTCAAGGTTTTATGTTAACATACATGAACAATTTTTAATAAGCGGTACTCCCTATTCTACATAGCATGTTACAACATATATGGTAAAACATATCATAATGCAGACAAGTAAGGCAACATGCAAAGCTACAAGCAAATAATAAACAGCTATAACATCATGGTTCCATCCTAGAGAAAACAAAATAAATGTTACAAAAGATCAATCAAAACATATTATTGATTCTTCATCTTGTATTTTCTCGTTGTATCTTTCTTCGTGTTACATCCATCTTCAATTTTTCAATCTCATATAGATCAAAAATTTATTTTTTTAGTTATCATAAAATTTTATGTTTCTTAGAATTATCTCAAAAAACAAAAATAAAAACCGCCCTAAAAAATAAACTATTTAAAAAAAACAATTATGCCCACTACCGACCTACCAATCTAAGAGATCGGCTTGCTGGTCTGTAGTCATCGGCCTATCTATATTGAGTAGCCGACCTGACAACTAACACTAAACCAACGTTTTTCCAAATTTTGTAAAAAATTCTTTCTTAGTAGTTTTTAATCTATTTTTCAACAATTCAAAAACATAAAAAAGTTATAAACACCAAAAAAACATAGAAAACTTCAATCATCACTATCTTTTAGATCCATCTTTACTTCGAATAATTATTTTAATACAAATTTTATAAATCAAAATTAAAATAATAAATCCTAGATGATAATGATAGACTGTCATCTAATTATATGAAAAATCTAGATACATATCTAACTTCTAAAGAACCATAACCGACAAAATTAATCAATTAATATAATAATTAAAATAAAAATTTAATTAACCATAATTAATTAATAAACATCCACTGCATAATCTCATGACAACATTTAATTATATAGAAACCTTAGAGTGTCAACCCTTTAAAAAATTTAATTTAAGCATAAGAGAAATTAAGATCACATAATTTTTGTACTTAGCATGATCACAAGCCCGTAAAATCAACGTAATACCGTGGCTTTGATACCAATTGTTGGAAAATGATATGCAGCCAAATTTTAAAATTTTAAAGCAAATTATTTTCTAAATAACAAGTTTGACATACTAAGTACATAAATTAATTACAGATCTAATGTACCTCTTTTGTATACCAAAGACAACAAAAAAACCGAGTAGAGAAGAACATTCTGGAAGAGCCTCAACCAACTGGTCTTCCTTGCTATTCTCTTTCAACGATCAGAGTACGAGTGGTCATATATCGTACAGCTTTTCCATTGGTGACTCTCCTTCCAACCACTTAACAAAACCTAGAGCTAAAGTTTGATATGTTGAACAATAGCTCTTAAGAAATTTTAGAGTTTCTCTCCATAGAGTATTCACTCTATATTTCTCAAATGATATAAGGAACAATAAAAAATAGTTTTCTTTTTTTATAGTGGTCGAATTTGGGGTTAGTCCTTATCAAAATAGGCTTTAGAATTCGAATCTGGATCAACCTGTGATGAAAAATACATAAAAAACGCGTAACTAGATTAGCGCATCTTCTGCATGCCGATCTAGGAAATTAGCCTATCGAACTGGCTCCACCGGCCTATCAACCAAGTGATAGTTTGAAAATCTTAGAATATCTTATTTCACAAGAGAATCTTAGACAGAGCCTCGATTTTAATTCAAATAACATAATAAAGAAGTTATCTGATTAAAAGAATCATATACAGATAATCCTATATCAAATAAAATATTATCCAAATAATTCAACATGTTTATCTTGAATTAATTCACAAAATTAATTCAACCCATAAACTAACATGAATTATTAAATCCATTCTAATCAAATTTCAGTCAATCTAATAATTAACACAAGTCACAAATGTGTAAGAAATATATGTCGCATCATTATCGGAATTATTATGAACTAGCAAAGGGAACTTGATGGACATATATAGGTCAAGCTCCTATAATTATCAAATAACATATCTTAGATACATATATTTTATAATTATCAACTCTAAAGCTACTCCACTAAAAGCTTAAAGCTGCACTCTCAAACTATAGAAAATTTTAAAACTTCAATAAACTAATCATCCATGATAAATCATAATATATAACATCCCCATAAGATATTCATAATTGGCTTAAGGAAAAATTTTATTTTACTTTCTTGATTATTTTTATCTTACATTCCATTATCTCACCATCAGAATACTTAGTCTTCATAAATTGTTTACCATTCAATTATACATATGTATCCAAATGATTGAATGCTCAAGTTTTTCAATTACAGAATAATGCTTATAAGAGAATATCATTAACTCTACAAAAAAGCTATGGATTTCATATCTATGAAAAACAAGTCTACATCAGTCAAGAGTTATGTCTCCAACGTACTGGTGTGTGTACCATCATCAAACAGGATGTTACCCTTTGATACATTAAAAGACACATGTCAAGAATACGGACCCATTGTTCATTTCAAGATTAAGACATAACACATATGAACGTCAAAAGTAAATTGATTTAAATAAATAGAATTATTAATTAAATTAATTCAACTTTTGCCCTGATCCAATATATTGTCCCCTACGATAATATACCAATATTTCTACTTGCGGAGTCTTTCTTCGATGACCAAGACAATTTATCTCCCATTAGAGATGTAAAGAGCATAACAGTCATAGCATGAATAAAGCACCTAACTTTATTTCTTCAATTGCGGATTTTATCATTTAGACTATCACCTTTAAGATTTATATCTTCTACATAATCCGTCCATCATATACACGATCTTAAAGGTTTAGACTAACAGTGTCAGACTTTTGTTTGCCTATCATACATTCAACAGAAATGAATATAAAGAGGACAACATTTGATATATAAATTATAAATAATCTCTTTGTCAATTAAATGTCTCCAAAAACTTATTACATCATTTAATCCTTAGTGTACCTTGTCTAATATATGCTGGAAAAATACCGTATTTACCATACAATACAAAAATTTACCTATAACCTTGCCAGACCGCTAGCTGCTGAGCAATACAATATTTACCAAAAACTACCATATTTATTGTGTAAATACAAAAATTCACCGGCAACTTTGCCAGACTATCAGAGGTCAGAAAATATAATATTTAGAAAGAAATACCATATTTATCTTGTAAATATAAAAATTCACTAGCGATTTCATCAAACCACGGGTGACTAGTAAATATAATATTTACTTAAAAAGACCATATTTGCCAAGCAAATGCAAAAATTCATTAGACTTTGTTGGATCACCAACAACTGGAAAATACAATATTTACTTGTAAATACTATATTTATCATGTAAATATAAAAATTCACCGGCTATTTTGTCAAATTACTGGCGGTTGTGAAATACAAATTAACATATAAATACTATATTTATTTGTTAATACCGTAGTTACTAATAATATACATATTTAATGACAACGTAATCAGACATCAACTATACAGATAACATTGCGACGGCCGATAAAAACCATATCAATCGCTAATTAAAACAATAACAAAATTAAAAACATCCATTGCAAAGAACTAGAACAACCAAACATAGAAAAATCAGATAAAAAACCAAACATAAGAAAAACCAAAAGAAAACAAAAATCAAAAATCAACAATGACAACATTATAAAAATATAACAGAAGATCATCGAACCATGCAAAATCGCCGACAATGGGAACGAAGCTTGTGTCAGGCGTTGGGTTTCAAAGTCATAGCTACTAGACAATCAGAAAATCACATCGGTGAACAGAAATCACGATTGGAAACTTGTGTAGAAGGTTAATCTACTGGACAAATGGCAATGGATCTTGGATTACAACTGAAGATCAAGTGGGAGGTTAATCTATTGAATCTAGGATTACCTCAGAAGATTACAAAACTTGACAAAAGTTGAAATCCTCGTCATCGTGGTCCAACGATGTTGTGGCCTAAAAATTTCCCTCTTTGCGCGACTCTGTTTGCTTCGTGTGGCAGCACCAACAAGGAAGTCGAATAGGAAAGCCAGTGGAGAGTGAGGGAGGGAAGAGAGAGAGAGAGTAGACAGCAACGGGGAAGATAAAGGAAGAAAGAAAAAGAGAGAGAAAGAGGGAGCGAGAGAAACAAAAATAAGATAGAGAAAATGGACAAAAAAAACAAGAAAATCAGGGGTAGTTTAGGGTTTTTGATTGCTTTAAAATATTAATTTATTTGAATCTGTTATTATTTTTACAATCTTAAAAGTTTTGACATAATTTATTAATAAAATAGCAAATCTACTATTTTGAATAATTTCTCATATATATATTTATACACACACATACACACATTTCGGTCCTTTATTATGAAATGCACCAGCAGCACCTTAAACTTTGTTTAGTGTTATAGGATTGTTATTTTTTTCCCATCAACAAGGTAATTAAAATATATGAAATAACTAGATTCGCATGCTTCATAGTGCTAACTAAGTACTCTATATAATTAATTTTAAACGTACTATTAACATATATAAATGTTTATTTTGAGAAATTAATAGATACTAAAAAAATCCATCTCAATCGACTTTACAAGACTTTTTAGTAAAAGAGAAATTCTGTTTGATCCCATGTGGTTATGACCTTACTACTAATAAAATAGTAGAACCCAGTTTAAAACGTATACTACATACTAAACTGAGGCTTATAAGTTTGCAAATAGCAAGTTTATAACCACATAAGGATAAAAATGATTTTTCTTAGTAAAAGTGTAAACTTATAGCTATAGAAGTGAGAATTGTAGCACCAGGGGGAAAAGGTTCCTTAATTCTTGAGTTATCATCCCTTGTGGAGAAAGTTTGGGATGATTTAGGATATATCTATAGTCCGTTTGGTAAATGGATTCAAATTAGTGATTTGATTTGAGTTATATGATTTGAATTAGTGATTTGAATTATTATTCGAATTGACATTTGGATGTGTATTTAATTTTTAATCTAAATGTGGAATAAAATTGGATTTTGTGTCTGGAGAAATAGTAAAAAAATTTTTGATTTATTAACAAATCTAATAAAATCTTAATGTTAATGATTCTAAAAAATATACAATATCGATCTTATTTTATTTCTCTCTTTACTAGGGACATAATAAAAAAAAATCATTTCAATTGGATATCAAATGAAGAAATTATGATTTTTTTTCTCAAATATAAGAGAGAGAATTTCAGTTTTTACTGTAGCAAAGATATCTAAGTATCAAAAGTTTAGAGGGGTAAGAACTCTTAAAAGTTAGATTCTTAATATTCATTTGATTCGAATTTTTAGGAAACAAACATATATCTAAAAGATCACTGATATTTGAATCTAAGTTTAAGTCTATTAAATTTAAGAAAACTATGAAAGAAACATGCCCTCAGAAGACCCTCCAAGTTTTAAGGAGCACGAAAGATAAAGTAAAATGAGACAGTCAACCGATTTCGGGCTTATGCTTTTAATCTAACATATCTAACGCACATTGTTACACATACAAATATATATATATATATATATATATATATATATATATATATACACACACACACACACATACGCGCGCATATTTTGATAAAAAGGATCGGAAACGATAAAGATCCTTCACCCGTCCTTGACCCTTCGTTGGGGTGTCCAACACCGTAATACATAAGTATTGACTATATCCATAGATTATGTATGACTACTCACTTCATGTGAGTGTGACACTTATATCCAGTATAACAGCTCTATTGAAAAACAGACAGAATCTTCTATTGCTATAAATATTTATCCAAATATATATTAAAAAAAAGGATCGAGGGACCCATATGTTTGACTAGTCCAATGAATGGAGTTCTCAAAAATGTGAGAAGGGAATATTGAAAGCTATGAACGTTTAAGAAGGATATTTGAGTAACAATCCTACGGTACTGTTATGAAAGTTACCCTATTGGAACACTCCTTTTTTTTTTAACCGTCAAGTTTTAGGATGCTTGAGCACTTAGTTGGAATTAGGGGTTTTGTATTAACAGATTATTTTTGTGTCAACTTATTTACTAATCGTATCAAAAAATATCAACCTAAACATCATCTATTTATTAAATGCGTTAGATATACGTCCCATTTATCAATCATGTTAATTGTCTTAGCATGTATAGTCAGCTTAAATTGATATATTAAATAATAATTAATACAATTATGACTTATGTAACATGATAATGACAAATAAAATATGTTTATTGGTCAATTTATATTTTGTTTCAAGAAAAGCAAATAAAGTTTTTAGATGGATCATATAAAATTTTATATTATATCATATATATATATATATTTGATTTTAAAATCATACATATAGTTAATTGTATTGTTTTGTGCTAATAGTGTTTAGGAAGGTCAACCTTAATATGGCTCGTTTATTAATCGCGCTAATTGTCACAACTCATTATTGATTCAAATCTTCAACTTTGCACAGGTTTCATGTCATGTTGTTATGTCATGATCTAAATTGCTACCCCTAGTTAGAACTACATTCAAACAATTATTAACCTCAAATTTGTAAGAGAAAGCATTGTAGCAAAAGCTACTCCCATTTTGGAAAAAAAAGTTAGTTGGAACTATTAAGCTGTTTGACATATAAATTCAGATTCATAAGGCTTTGTTTGAAAAACCTAGTTGAAACTAATAAGTTTAAACTATTATAGTGTAATGCTCTCATATGTTACAGCGTTTTAGCTTCAACTTGTAGTTCCAACTATGTTACCAAACACTCTTCAAGTTTGAACTACAAACAGTATAAACATACTATAATATAAATAAAAAATATGTTACAGTATAAAGTCCTCACATGGTACAATGTTTTACTTTATTTAAATTTGAATTCAATTGCCAAAATCTATATATTTTATCAAGTTATAGTGTTTGGGAAGTGTGGTTAGAGCCAACATTAGAACTAATTTTTGTTAAAAACATTGTATCGTATGAGAGCTTTATATTGTAGAATTTTTTTTTTTTTACTGTAACATATAAGAACTTTTCAGTAATTGGTTCTAACCAATAGTCAAAATACCCTATTAGTTTGTATATAGGTTTTATTGGGTCCAACTTTGTTTAATTTGTATCATGTTCTATTAATTTAATGTACATATTTACATTTTTTTAATTTTTGATGTATAGAGTATTTAGGAAAATAATTAGAACTAAAAATATTAGTCTAAAAACTTTAATAAATAAAAGTTTTATATTGTAATAATTTTTTATTTTTTAATGTAGCTATTAAAATGTTTACGTGATCAAAATTGTGCCAAACGAATTTCATGTAATTTTCCGCGTGAGCCGACTGTTGGCCAACTTGGCCTCGACCGAAATTAAGTCTCGTGGACCGACAAAGACAGCATCAAATAAGATCATGACTCGTCACAACCCAATCTCTTTTAAGTATTTGCTTTCGAACTTACTCGATATAACCAAGTCGGCTCTTACCACTTTTTGCCGACTATTGAATTGGAGGCTGTTTTTAAACACGTTCCCCTTTTTGGTTTTCCGTTTGTCCCCAAAACAGATTGTAGATAATATGTATTTTTTTTTTATCGTCCCTAGGTAAAATTAGTAATTTGTTAGGCCGGAAGGTTCCTCACTTCTTTTGTGTGTGGTTCATATCCAAAGTATACCCGTACTTTCTTCGTGATAATAACGTCATGTGGGCGCCCCCAAAATATTATGTGAATTAAAATACTTTTCTTACTTTAAGGAAAAATAATAATTTTCATTTAATAACGAGGCTGTCGAGTACTCAAATCATACGAACTTGTGACATATGTCGCAAAAATAGGGCATACACGTGGAAAAGTGTCACGAGTGGAGAGGCCTCAAATTAAAGTGCTTATCAGCAATGCACAGTATTGCTAAATGTCATGAGAAATTATAGTTCACAAGAAATAAAATAAAATTAATCTATCTTTGTATTGTATATAAAATTATAGGATTTAAACCTTTTTTTTATAAATGTGACACATATTTAAATATAATACATTTTAAAAAGTAATATAATACAACTTTTTAAGTATGATGGTTGATTCCAGCCACCATTAAATATGAAAACACCAATTATAAATTCACCATGGAATCCAATTTCAGAATTTATCCGCCACTCGCAAACAAAAGTAACAAAGATGCCACTCAAACCCACCAAAGAAAACAAAAAAAAAATAAGTAAAGAGGAAAGAAAAAGAAAAAAGCGATTCATACTCATCAACAACAGTGCTAGCTCCAAGACAAGCACTCGTCAAAATGTCATGTAAATGCATGTATGCTTGAAAAATTCTGATCTTTTAAATTCCACTCTTGACCCAACAACGAATAACATATCCAGAGTTTGTGGCTATCCTATCCATATCATTTCTTCACATGAACTAGGTAGTACATCATTGTGTGTAAAACAAATAAATAAATAAGAAAAGAAAAATTAAAAACCTATTCTAGGTTTGATTTCACCAAACTAACTTAAGCTAGTTACACCACTTTACGGTAGGTACCTATTGTACCACACTTGTGTTGAGATAAGGATGAGGGCAATGTCAAAGAAGCATGAAAGGGTAATATACTCCTGAGGCCTTTTTCTTTTCTTTTCTTTTCTTTTTTCCTCATTTATTTTTTGTTAAAGCAAATTAAAACTATTTCATGGTGTTGTTTGTAGTTTTTTTTTTTTTTTTTTTTTGTCTATACATGCTGTTGAATGATTAAAGAGTATTATGTTTGATATTAAAACTTTTACATGATAATCATAAGGTAATTCTGGTTTTCCCCTTTGCAAATGGTTTTTGTAAATAATGAATTATATTTAATATTTTGTTACAATTGACATAAGAGCGGCGCTATCACGTTGCACGTCGAAGCAGTTTTGTTACAGCCACTGAAGAGAAAAGGGGCTACCACAGTATTAGCATCAACAATGTGAAGTGATTGCAAAGCGTGATTTCAAAAATCTCTCACAAAATAATTATAAAATAATAAGCGGGTTTATGAGCCCTTAGATTCTATCTCCTTGCAAGTTAAATTTGTAAGAATAAGTGCTACCTAATGAGTTTTGAAAAATAATATATATTTTTTCTGTGATTAGAACAATGCTATAAGATAATGATGGCCTACACATTATTATATAGAAGACGTGTCCTATATTAGCAGGATTTACCTTCTATTAATTATTAATTATGATGCTTAACAAATTTCTTTGTGTTTTATTATTTTCTTTTACTATATGCGCAGTTGATGATTTTTTTAGCAATCGACAAAGACATGTTAGAAGCATAGACCAAATTGCTCCTCTCCTGCAGCCTCTTGTTCTATTTATTTGAAGATACGTGTGACAACAATTTAGAGTTGTGTCGTGGCAAAATATATCGCCATATGAATTCCGTCCTTTGTATCTATACATGTAGGTCATGTGATGACTCAAACTGCTATATATGTGCGCAAATATGGTGCTTAATTATAGTATCAGTATTGCTCATTATTGGCAAATTTCTCCTTTTTTCTTTTTTTTTCTTTCTATCTGTGAAATGAATACTGGTCCCCTCTTAACAGGTTCCCCAAAAGAAAGAGAGAGACTCTTCTGTAGCTTAAAAATCCTTGATATGTCTGGTTGTGCTTGCGATGTCAATCTTTTTAAATCCAATCAACCACTTGACATTTTTCTATAATAGGTAATGTCCTAAACCCTTCAATGTTGAAATCCAGTCAGAGTTTGTCACAGCATTTGTTGACTCACTCACAATGTATTCATGTTGGTTGGGTATTTCCTAATTCTTAACTAATCTTTCAAATATATACATAATCTAGTAAAGGGCAAAAAAAAAAAAAAAAAAGGCAAAATGGATCAACGTTAATCCTTATCAACTTCTGCCTTTATATATCGGGGAACCATAGGTCCATAGTCTCACTCAAGACTTTAATTTGATCATATTCCTCATAATAATGACCCTCCAAAACAAAACCGAATCAATAATAATAATAATAATAATAATAAGTACACACTTTCCTTCCTATCGTTGTTGTTGTGATCCTAGTTGTGATGTCACCAAGATATGAGGAGATTATAGTCATCAAATAAAGAATGGACATTCCAAATAGGGATGCATATAAAATTCAATTGTGAAAAGGATTCAACTTCAAGTCATAGGTTAACTAATTAATTAAAGAATTAGAGAATTTCAAGATATCATCCAACACTGTCTTTCGGGAAAAATTAAAAAAAAAAAAGTTATATCTTGACGCTCAAATCAGCCAAACTTCAAAATATTGAAAGTGAAATTTGACAATAAAACAAATAAATTTATGCAAAAAATTGGCTCAACACAGTGTACATCTACTTGGTTCAATTTACTATATTTTCTTTAAAAAAATTACATACTCAATGCCTCACACTACAAACCGTCGGATAGAAATTTCACACAATTTTGATAGAGTACAGCTAAAAACTCAAATTAGTTCAGTAGGAATTCATAAAATCCGTCGTATTTTTCATGTTATCATTATTATATAACAAGTAAACCCCATGCACAAATTTTTTCAACAATTTTCCTATTCCAATAATTCTTCTCAAATATGCCCATTTGAGCATTGCTTTTTCAACCAATCCTCAAAATTATGTTTTCTGACATATGTCTTTTCTCTAATTTTCCTCATGTAGGTCATTTTCTGAAATGTGAATATTTGTTTTCTTGCAGTTCTCTTAGTAATTTTTTTTATATGCATCTCTTGATTGACTTTTTATCTAATTTGTGCACTGTTTTTTTTTTCCTCATGCATATCTTGTACATGTATAAATTCAACCGAAATGCATGTTTTTGATTAAAAATACATCTCAAGCTAGCCACTATTTTGTTTATAAATAATATATTTATATATGTGTGTGTATATACATATATATTCTCTTTGTGTTGAAAAGAATGCAAAAGCAATCATAGATTTAAAAATTTTTATAAACTTTGAAATCTTTTAACTCATGTTGATATGTATAATAATAATTATGGCACGATCAACGCACCTATTTAGCAAATATATTCCTATCTATGAATTTGCGCATTTTCTTTCTTTTCTAAATGAGCAAGCTTGTAATTGAGTTCAATTCATTTTGAAATCTAAGGTCTACAAATTTCATAATATTTGCAGTAGTGTAGTCGATTTATTATTTTATTTGGAATGTTATGTGATGTTTGTTCACTGTTTAAATTTGAAAATTTCACTAAAATTTGTTATAATGTTTCCTCTTGTTAAATTTAATTTATTAAAATATTTTTAGTTTAAAATGACAATTTAAATGACAGATTCAAACCTAATGCATGTTATCCATCAGTCGGATGACTAGTTTTCTTAAGAGTAAGAACAAAAAATTATTGGATAACCATCCAGGGAATGTTGAGGATGTGACCATTTCCTTTAAGAAATAAGAAAAGGGGATAAACATTCCATATCCGATATTATGGTAGAAAATTAGAAGTGGCTGTTTGTCCGTCGCTTTCAACGAGGTGATGACTTGATTTTGACTACTCCTCTGACAAGACCATTATACCCCATATTATTGTTTATTTATGTTTTCCGCTCTAAGGCCGTTCCTATTTTATGTCCCATGTGAGAGTAAAACCACAGTTTATGGCAAACTTTTATTTATATATATATATATATATATATATATATATATATATAGTACTCGGATGTCTGGATAGGAATCTTTATGGTTTGTTTTAAAACGTTAATCTTTTATTTTTGGTACGTTAGTTTAGAATGATATGGTGTAAAATTTAATGAATTTAATTATAGGTTTTAAACTTTATAATTTAAATGATAATTTTTAATTGATATTTAAAACGTAATTGTTTAAAATAAAAATAAAACATTATATAGTTTGAAATAAGAATTAATATTTGAAAAATTATAGGTTATGAAAATAAAAACACTATAAGAATGATTTTTATTGTAAAAAATGATACAAACCATTTGAACTTGAATGAAGATAAAGTTTAAATTTTAAAGGTTTTAAACAGTTTAAAATTATATCTATGATTTGAATTAGACACAATTATTTCTCTAATAAACATCAATTTGAACCACCTCAAAATTGACTTAAATTATTACTCTAATAAATACAAATTTAAACGGCTTATATTGTTTAAACCACTTTAAACGGCTCTAAACTTTTACACCAAGCGGCCTATAAAAAAATTCAATTTTTTTTTCTATACATCTTATGATGGAAAAAATAGATATTTATTAACCGGTTATCTTTTTTACAGGAAAAATTGTCAAATTAAGAAGATAGAAATTAATAAAATACACGTACACGCCTACGCCTCTCTCTCTCTCTCTCTCCTCTCACTCTTACGCACGCGCGCACAGAACAACACAAACGCTCAAAACTCTCCCACCCTCCTCCGTATAAATATCCGACGACCCAAGAAACCGTTCATTCACAACTCAACTCTTCTCCAAAACCAAAACTCTCATCTTTGATCCAAAAATCTCCTTTCTTTTCCCTGTTTTAATTAACTACTACGAAATGGTGGTTTTGTCGAAACCCGAACATTTCCCTTTCCTGAGAAACTGCAATGCAAACAACTTACTCTACGAGATTCCTCGAATAGACCTGTCGACGCCAGAATCAAAGAATGAAATCGTCAAAGCCTGTGAAGACTTTGGGTTCTTCAAAGTCATCAATCATGGCGTGCCAATGGATTTCATAAGGAGTTTGGAATCCGAAGCCGTGGACTTCTTTTCCCTCCCACTTTCCGAGAAACAGAAAGCCGGTCCACCCACTCCTTTCGGCTACGGAAACAAACAGATTGGACGGAAAGGCGACATGGGTTGGGTCGAATACCTCCTCTTAACCACAAACCCAGAATTTATTTCACAAAAAGTCTCTTCCATTTTTGGAGATTCCCAAAACCCAGATAAGCTTCGGCAAGTGTCAAACTAACGTAAATTATAGAAAACAGAAACAACTCTGTTTTTCTCTGTTTTCCTCTGTTTTCACTAAACACTTTTTTGTTTTTTGTTTTTTTAATGGTTTATTCAGTGTCGCTTTGAATGAATACATATTGGCTGTGAGGAAAATGGCGTGCCAGATTCTGGAACTGATGGCAGACGGGCTGAAGGTTGAGCCGAGGAATGTGTTCAGTAGGCTTCTGATGGACGAAGAAAGTGACTCTGTTGTGAGGCTGAATCATTACCCGCCATGCCCGGAATTGGAAGGAGTCGGGAATGGGAATGTGATTGGGTTTGGAGAGCACACAGACCCACAGATCATATCCGTTCTGAGATCCAATGACACGAGTGGACTCCAGATTTCATTACGAGATGGTAGTTGGGTCTCAGTCCCACCAGACCAGGACTCTTTTTTCATCAATGTCGGCGACTCTCTTCAGGTAAACAAACTAGCTTGTTATATTTTTTTCATGGGTCAAAAAGTAAACTTCTTTTGTTTGTTTTTATTTTTTTGGAAATTTCTTGACGATTCCTAGTCTTTTTTCTTTTTTAATATACACTTTCTTTTTTTTTTTTGGGTGAGGTCAAATCTCTGTTCCCATGGATAAGATGTGGTTCGAGTGGAATGTGTTACTGTTCTGATAAACCCCCACGTTTCATTGTTTTCCCCAAACACCATTAAAAAAGAAATATAATAATAATAAAGAAAGAAAAGGCCCCATTTAATATATTTATACACACACTTAATCAGAGTATATCTTTAATTTAGCTGTTTTTATATTATTGTACATAGATAAAAGCTTAGAGACGCAAAAAGAGTTCTTTTCCTTGCCCATTTTTCTTATCCTAGTTTTGTTCATGGTGGTTTTTTATTTTTTATTTTTTAATTTTTATGTTTTACATCAAATTTTCCTTAATGGGCATTGTTGGTTTTTGGATTGCAGGTGATGACAAACCGTAGGTTCGAAAGTGTAAGGCATAGGGTTATAGCAAACAGCGTGAAATCAAGAGTGTCAATGATTTTTTTTGGGGGACCACCATTGTGCGAGAAAATAGCTCCATTGCCTTGCCTTATGGATGGAGAGGAAAGCTTGTACAAAGAATTCACTTGGTTCGAGTTCAAAAAATCTGTTTTCAACTCAAATTTGGCCGATAATAGGCTAGGCAATTATGAAAAGTTTGCAGCCTAATAATGCAGTTACATAAATTAAAAAGAAAGTCTTAAATAATAGATATAAATTAGTCTAATCAAATTCCCTATAGATGAGCTAGAAAAAAATAAAAATAAAAAATAATAAAAAAAAGCGATAGACGGAGTTTCCTTATGTTAGTCTCTCTTCTTTGTTCCTTACCTTTCGTCCTCAGTACGGTACGACAAACTTGTGTATGGTTCCCTTTTGGTTAGAACTTATATGGATTATGTAAAACGAGCATGATATTAATAAACAAAATAGCTGTGAGTTATGAGTTCAAATTTGTTTCACAAATATATCTTCATGTACCAATGGACCACATTAAGGCAAATTGTAGTTTATTTTTCGAAGTGCTCGACTCCAATGCTGATATTCCCTCCGCCCTCCCGAGGAAATTTCATTCTACAATAAATGTTGAATATAAATAAATAAATGAATAAATCTTCTATTCCATTAAACCAATGGTTTAAGTGCTTGACGTCCTTTTCAGCGTTAGTGTGCGACCAAACGCATTAAATGGAGAAGTATTGAGATATATATATATGTCTCGTTGCCAATCATTCGTTAGGATTCTTGTAGAAATAATTATTATTGAATTAAATTATCAATATTATTTAAGTCAACACATTTATTAAGGGATAAGATTCCTTGTCTTTCTATTTTTTTTTTTACTTTTATTATTTAAGTTACATAATTGAGACTCAATTGTGCAACTTTTAAATCTGTTCAGCAAAATTGATGTTTTATTAAAACAAATTACTAGTTTGGTAGCCATCCTTCCATTATTAAATTCAACCTGGGCAGTTGAAGAATGAGGAGGTAATAAAAGAATTAAAGTGGTCTACCATACGAAATAGCACATAGAGAGCATTAAGATCTTGTGGGCTCACTGTCCCCGTGGGACCACCAAAACAGCGAACTCTCCCATGCACGAAGCTCAGAATCTACGGCTTACGCTAAAGCCCAACAGAAAACCGCGTTTACACAAAGATTGTTGAGGATTGATTTCACCGAAAAAGGAAAAAAAGGTGTAGCTTTCACCAAGTCTCTATCGACAGATGGATCTTGAAATCTTCCACATTTATCATACTTCGTTTTTATTCTATGGACTCTCCGCGAATACGATCGAAACCGACATTTTTAGGTCATATTCCAAATAACCCACGACATAATCATTTTTGAAAAATTTTTCTCATGCAGTTCGTTTTGGAGTGAAAGTAATTATTCAATGTGTAACGAATTTAATTAGAGTCTAGAAATTACAGCTGTCTTACTTTAGCTCTTAATATTCTAAATTACACATATTTGACCCATAATGTTTCAATATGTGACACCAACGGTCATTCCATTTCCTAAACATTAAATTTTTGACGATTTATGCATGTGCAATGTACGTGATAACTGATATGCTGGTAACAAGTTAATCACAAAAAAAAAAAAAAAAAAAAAAAAAAAGAAACACAGCTTTCACCTACTGGAAGGGAGATTCAAGATTGGAAACCTCATTGAGCTCTAAGTTAGGGATGGCCATTGTCAGTTTTAGTCTCATGACACAAGCAATTTAGTTTGCTTTGTCTTCAATGACTTGTTATTTGCATGCCGCATAAATATCCCGTGAACGAGTCGTCAACAATTTAACATTGTAAGACGGAAGTAGTATTAATGTCATAATGATGAGACTGTGAAAATGCATATTTCTTAAGAGTAAATATCATTATTTTGCATTTATATTTCTTGTTAAATCCTTTGATTATAGAATTTGTGATAAATAGTATTTTAATATGTTTGTGTGAAAATATGTGTAAAAGCAATTTTTAAATATGTTTTATGTTTACAAGTTAACTTAGGTCTTTAGATAATAGTTTTAAGTGTCTTTGTTTGGAAAATATTTGTTTTAGTTGAAAGCAATAAGTTTGGTTTAGTGTTTTTGTGTCTTTAGTGTCTACGTATTTTTAATGTGTTAATACATCTCATAATATGTCTCCAATATGTTTTTATAATTAATAATATTTTTAGTAATGTTTAGAATCATTTTTGTGTGTTTAATTGTTATAATCATTTTTATGTGTTTAATAATTAATTAAACACACAAAAAGTAATAAAAAAATTAAAAAAAAAATCTTAATTTTGCTATTTTGCTCCTTTTGCATAACAAATATCTAGATAAAATAATAAAAATAAAAAAAAGTAAAAAAATTTATGTAAATAGTTACCATTTCTCTAATATAAATACCCACGCCCCCTTTATAACTCATTGTCTCACCCCTCTTCTCCATAACTTGGAGTTCTTTCTTTCTTTCTCTCTTCCTTAGGTTAGTTTTCTCTTAGTTTTAGTTTTATGTTTTTGTAAAATATTCTATTTTTTTGTCGTGAAGTAGTTATGCTTAATAATATTTTGTGTGTTTTTACTTTCATTATGTTTTTCTAATTTCCTTTTTAGTTGAGAAGAGAGCGAAAAATTCTAGCAAAATTAATTTACATATTTTTAGTTTTTCACAATTTTTTAAGAAGTTATAATGCAAAAATTATTTTTAGAAAATTATGATTTTCTTGTTAACTTAGCTAAAGATCTTGCAAAATTGAGTTTTGATTTTTCGTAAACATAGGCTTGCATGGGCAATATTTAGGAACACTTTGATTATTCGTAGATAGGGAAGGACGTAGTAAATGCTTAATTTTAATAAATAGTTTTAGAAAAACTAAAACATATTTAAGTTAATGTCCAGAGTAGAACCTTTAATTCTCAACATTATTATAATTATTTTTTTAAATTAAATTGTACTTATCATTAAAGTTCTATTTACCATTTAAATTAAACCACATTTTTTGTTATCAAAATTCTAGAAATCACAAAAAAATATAAAGATAGAAAATGTAAAAACTATGTAAATATTGTAAATAAATCGTAAATAATTAACTTTAATCCTTAAATTTTTCAGCTAATAAATAAAAATAATGTAACTGATGTATTGGACCTTTGTAAAACCTTTTTGCTATGAGATTTACCTCAGATTTATTAAGTATTATTACTTGGATAATATTATACTTGAGGTTATATTGAACTTATAATTTTAAACCCGAACAAGTTTTCACCATCATTGCTAAAGAATATATAGAAATAAGGATAATATATTAGTATATTATATATGGCTGGATATATCGCCATATTATTATTGTATATAAAATATGTATTTATATTTTTGCAATTTATTTTTTGTTTCTATCACAGACAACCTTGCTCACTAGATCAACTATCCATCTTGTGATAATTTTATTTTTTGTACTTCATTTCTAACTTTATAATATCTAACTTTTATATTTCCAGTACTTCTAATTTTCTAACTATCAAATCTAACTTCTACCTTTTAACTTTTACTTTCTTAGCATTTTTCAGTTTTATCTTAAATGGATCGTTGTACCACCCGATTCTGATAATATTTTGTTAATTTTTTTTTAATTTTCTTCATTTTGCAGGTACCAAAAAATAACAAAAAAGCAAAAAAAAAAAAAAAAGAGTTACTGTTTACGTCGTTTGTGTTGGGTTTGGTGCCCTATAAGCTTTGACATTGTACATATTGTTAATAAATAAATAAAGTGGCATTTATAATTATTTTGTTTGCTTATATGTATTATAAATACTTTTATAAACGTCAAGATAATTTAATGATTATTTATGTGAATATAAATTTTGCATATAAGTGTTATATGCTTAGGAATAAAATTTATAGATAATAATCTAAATAGTCCATAATAATTAATTAAAGCTTAAGATCTTTAATTAAATATTACAAGTACAGCCCAATCTCATTTAGAATGAAATAGTTTTATCTAGGCTATTAATATTGAGACATTGAATTAGAGGTACTTTATATAATGAGATTATATAGAACTAGACCAGATAAATTATAAATCTCTAATAATCATTTGTTACAAATAGAGTATTCAAATTTATCGCTATGATGATCATATATTTAACAGTCTTAATCTTGAGTATTTATTAAACTCCTATTTATGACATTTTGTTTTTTGACTTGCATGGTAAGATTTGTCTAAACACAGATCATAACTTAGTATCTTAGAAACATAATGTAATAAATAACTAGGAATAATATTATACAGATATGAAATTCATTCCTTCCTTATAGAACTTAGAAAAATATCTTTTTTGAGTGATGATTCGAAGTTTAAATAGTAGAGTGCTTGTTCATAATAAGATTATGAATTAACTGTTCATTAGAGAATTGTTGGAATTCAAGAATAAAGATGTAATAAGAGAGGTAAATAAAAATTGAACTTAGCTCTTATTATGAACTATTTATGAAGGACTGACTTATATGTAATGATTATATCACTGGAGTTTGGGTTATAGGTCCAAAGGTCCCCAATGCTACCTTTATAACATTGTATTTTATTTTATGCATAGAAAATTATTGAATTCCAAATTAATTATTTCACACTTAAGATATTAATGTGATATAGAAAAATATTTTCTGTGACACATAATATAATATGATAAATGTTGTCACATTTAACTGAGCTTTAGTTAATTAATTTATTTAAAATCTATTCATAAATAAATATAATTTATTTTTGAATTTTCATATATATATAATTTTATTATATATTAAAATATGTATATATATATATATATATTTCGTATCATTTACGTTTTATTTAACATATAAACTTTTATATATATATATACATATAAAGAGTAAACGTTAATGTATAAAAAAAGGAAAAGTTAAATAGAATCAATAGTGATTATCTTTTAAATGATATATGTATATATTTATATTTAGAATCTTGAAGTGATTCGATTTCAAATAATAATAATAAAAAAGGCATAAGGATCATGTAGAGTATATGTAACACCCTTTTACGGACGTCACAGATGTCGTTACATTCATCCATGTTACTATTAATTAAGATAAACTAACTAAATTTAGAACATAGTTTGTAAATATATCCCAAGATGCATACATACATTTTTTTCTATAAACATTTATTAAATTACTTAATTATAAACATTCTTTAAATAGCTTATCAATACCAAAACAATAAAACCACAATTTAAATAAAAATTAACACAACTTCTAATTTGTTTACATAGGTCGATAGGCCAAGCTTTGGACATCGACAGGTCGAACATGATCGGCAGTCCAAACTTCAACCACTGGCAGGCCGTTTGAGGCTCTGCAAAATCAGGTTTTTAAAACACTAGAATCGACAGGCCGAGATAAGGTAATCAACAAGTCGATGCCAATATTGGTAGTTCGATTTGAAATGGTTGGAAGGTCGATATGTTGTTAAAAACAAAATTTTAATTTAAATAAATCTCAATGTTTCAAAGTGTGGAAGGATAAATAATAATCATAATAAGTTATAGAGACATAGTTCAAATCTCAAAAACTCTTTAAATGAACATACTTAGAAATAAATCGTAATTTATAACTTTAAATTTCTTCCTTCACGTTCTTCCATTTTCAATTCATTATTTTTTGCTCACACTCCGGTCTTTGTCCTCCATCTATTCTAAGGTCCTCTTACACTTATTTGCAACATGATGTAAAACTGAGTAAGCAAAAGTTTAGTAAGTACATTTCATATCTCACAACGTAAAACATTTATGAATATCTTTATGAGATATCATCACCATAAGCATCATCATAATAGTGCACTAGGCACAGTTTCATATAGAACATATCTGTCGTTATATTATCCATATTAAAACTTTATCTATTTTATCTTTAAGGGCCCAAGTGTTGCACCATTTTCAACATCATAGCTGCACTGTCGTGAGAGGAGAGGAGTAGCTAATTCCAAACTAAACATGACATTATAAACATAAACATAAAATAACATAGGGTGTGCAACACTTATTTAGATGATACATACATATATCTATATATATATGCACATATATATACTTATATACTTTGAAAAGCGTCATCATTAAAACATGCATAAACCCTTATGCATTGAAACTTTCATAATAAAACTTCATGTACAATCATCATGGAAATCACTATACAATCATAATGAATATAGATTTCAAACTTTTATAAATTTCATCATGTTGCAGGTGAGAATGCACTTACCTGTTTAGCTTATTAAACCTTAGTTGAAGATAACGTCGCTGCAGTCTCAATGTGCTCACTCCTTGGCGTGTTCACATCATACATTCATTTACAAATTGAAAATTAACTTTTATCCTCATGAAATCATCTTCATTCATACTTCCATCTAAAGAAAATACAAGGAAAACAATTACACATTACTATCCTATAACATTCGTCCAAAATCTGGAATATTAAAAATTTGCCTAGCCAGTAAGGCTTTACAACTCAATATCTCACAATTCACTTATGATAAAGGTGTGAAACTTTGTAGGGGCATTACTAACATATATATATTATCCTAATTTTCTTTAGTCATAATAATTCCATTGAACAATTAAAATAAGTCACACAACACGCCACACAAATCTATCAACAATAACAGCACAGTGAGCAGCCCTAACAAACATCAATATAATAAAATATCTATATCACAAAATAATTTCACAAAAATCCTACATGTATTAGACACCTAAAACTACAAAATAGCCAAAGATTAGTTTCAAATAAATTCAAAACAATTCAAAACATGCATTAGAATTTAGAGGCAAAAATAAAATCTAATCACATATGCAGTGAGCAACACACAATTATCATACTCCAATAATTAAAATAAAATTACTATGACCCCTAAAATTTATGTGACAACCTAATAACATATAAACACAGTACCACAAAAAGTTTCATTAGCAAATAAATTCGTTAGTCATACAAAAAGGTCACATAAGCAATAATTCCATAATTTACTAATTAGACAGCCACAAAACCTAGCCTTAAAGAAAATTCAAGAACTCATAAAATATTCATCAAATCATGACAAAACTTTCTAGTCCATATCTTAACATATACATGAACATATGTATATAATTTCGTGAGAAGTAACAGTCGTTTGCCTTAGGAACAAAGAGTACCTTTTGAGAAATTTTATTGATCAGCAATCATAAAATAGTGAGTGGTAGAGAGTAAAAATTTCATATCTCAACATTGAAAATTCCAAATAACGTGAAATTTTGAAGGATAATACATAACAGATACATAAATAACATATTAAAATTTAAGAGCAAACAAAAATTTGTAGACAAAGTTATAGGGGTTAGATTATAGGATGAATAAAACTTCAAAAATGCTTAGAAGGAGTTTCTTACCTCAAAATAATCCTTCTCAAGCTTTCCTTGAATTTGCCCAAAAGAATACTCAATATTTCATCCAAATATTTGCAGGTGTAAAGCCCTTAAGTGGGGTTAATAGTTTTTAATAAATAAAAATAAAGTTTAGAAAATATAAGTAAAACATCAAAGAAATTTGCTTGGGACTTAATTGAAAACTCTCAAAACAAAACAAAAAAATAAACAACAATTTAAACCACAGTTTAATGTAGTATCATAAATTTAATAATACAAAACTGTCATCATCCTTATTTCAACCCTTAACATGTCTTAATACAGTCACAATAAGTAACAATAGATGCTTATATTATCATGCATAACATTCTTAATAATTGAATCAATCCCAACGTAATATAGCTACATAGCTTCCTCAACTAGTTTCTTCGAAGCCATCTCACACTTAGTGAGTCCTGAAAAGATGAAAATATAGGGGAATGAGCGACAACATGCTCAGTAGGTTACTCACCTTAAAGTTTTATTCTTTACCACATTAAACCTGCATGGTTAGTTTTCATAATTTTTCAAATTATGAGATTTATTATGATCATATTCTGTGGATACCGTAGTTAATTATTACCAAGTTTCATACATATACATATATATAATTGTTACAATTCATCATTATTTTTAGGTATCCACATTCAATAGAGTATCACTCAACTCATCGAAACCCAAGTGGGCACGCCTGACCACCCTCCAAACATTCCAAGGGTGTTCTGGTGAGGGATATCAAATCTCAGATCCTCACCAAGTCGATTCTTGTATAGTGTGTTCTGGGACTTTCGACCCAAGGGAGCATCATCACCTCCCCTTTATTTGTCCTTTTAGGGTATTTGTGCCCAAGGATGAAACCGTTGCCCTTTTCACTTCTCACAATTTCTCTATAATCAACCTTTGTTTATGAAGTTAGTTTTCCTAACCATGCTTTTCAATTTACAACATGTGTCAAATTATTATATTTCTCGCTGTATAATACAGGACGAGTTCTACATCATTAGGTTATAGTTATAACCATATATATTCAACAATATCAAATACATATCTTGCAACATAAACAACCAAATTTTAATTTACCGAAACCCCGTAAAAGATGAGTAATAAAATCCCTATCTCTTAGTGAATACCATGCTAATAATTAACTTCCACATCACGATATCAAACTCACCATGTAAGCTCCAAGTACTTCATTATCCTTCGACGTATAAAATTACAATACTTTAACTCAATTCCTAATCTATAGTCACACCAATTACCATCTATTATACCATTCTTATTAGTGTGCCATAATCATTTATATGAAATCTTTGAAACATTTTATAACACAAAACGGTGAAAAACATATGAATTTGGATTGTTCGATCAGCCTGCCGATTAAGTTCGGCCTACCGATAGGCAGAGTCCAACCTGCTAATTGAGGCAAAATCTAGAAAACTTCAGTTTTCTGTTTTTAAAGATTTTGAGCGTCAAAACTCAATCCGACTTGTTTTAACAAATCTTAGACTTGAAAAATACATAGAAACCATACGTTATCATACTAATAAAATATGTAAATCTCTTTCCCTAAACTTTTATGCATAAAACATGTTTAAAATTCTCAAAAATTGATTTTTACAGTACTTTACAAAAATGTGATCTAAATAGGAAATTGTTCAAACTCAAAACAAATACAATTCAATTTGCATATACACAAAAGCATAAGCCCAGATCACGAAATGAAGAACAATTATATAATCTAAACATAATAATTTAGAATAAAGGGAAGATAGAGAAGAATTTAGATTTTTGGTTAGAAACTTTACTTTGTTTCCTTGAGAAATTGTTATTAGGCATGACTTTTTGCTTGAAGAAAGAGATTTTGAGTTGAGATGGAACTTTTTGATCAGATTGAGAAAGTGAAGGAAACAGACGAAATAGAAAGGGGGAAAGAAAGTGTAAGTGGTGTGAAATGTGAAGAAAAATGAGTTGTCTGATATGCTTTAGGAGTCGGTGGCTTTGGACATGTGAGTGAATAGTCTTATTGGGAGACTCAGAAAGAAAAGAAAAGGGATAAGGCCTTTGTGGGGAACCAAGGCATGTGACTTGTTGGATAAGTCTTATCTTTTATTTATTTATTTATTTTTAACCATTACACATAAAGGACAATAAATGATGGTCTACTATGACGTTTTAGTAAATACACTAAATAAGTATAGAAAATTTTCAAAAATTCTAAAAATAAGTAGAAATAAATATTGTGAAATAGATTTTAAATGAAACAAATTTTTGATTAACACACCAAAAATTAATATAATTACCTTAATATCTGTTAAGAAAATAACAAGTGTCATAGTTTTACCTCCTCAAAGAAATTTCGTCCCTGAAATTTTAAATCTAACTATACTAATAGAAATCACAATTCTATAATGATTCCACTTTCGACTCTACACCCTCTATGTTATTTTATTCCCAAATATGGGTCACCATGTGTCTATTCATTGGCTTGGAACATCAATTATACTCTAAATATCAAATCCCACAACAAGAATATTTCTAACAAGTTTCAACTCATAACACTGTATAATGGTTTAGGAATCTGATAAAAAAAACACAAATAGTGATCGTACCAATTTTTTAGTCCTTCACTATCCTTGGATTGTGATTTATAACTAGTAAACTAAAACATAATAATAAAATATATCACAAGTGCTTCCATTCAAAATTATACATTAAACTCATACATAGAGATATTAGAAGGAATCTTGTAATTATAGTCAACTCGACATATTCTTCATTAAACGGTTACCTTCATGATACACAAACATTTTACCTACATAACAAACTCATAATATTCTATCGAGTATCCCCACAATTGACTTTGGTACTTCTACATAATATTTATAGAATGCTATACATTATAAAAATGATACGGATATGTTTCGAGAGTACAAGGCACTCCGTATATCCAGCTATCCATATCATGCATGCTTAAAGAATACAAAAGCATCCATAAACAAAAGTTTGGACCTTAAGTAGGATGCGTTTTGAGAGCATCAAGTACTCTGTATCCAGCCATCTCAGCATTAGGCTCAATGAATTTAAAAGTTTTAACAATGACATACCACAAGAAATACAAAATGCAAGGTAAACGATTATTCATGACACTCGAAATACGGACACACATGCCTACATGCCATGGATAAAACCAAAAGATTACAAACTGAGATTCAAATCAAATGGTTGCTTTTGGCTTTCCTTCTCCCATTTAAGCTTGGACATTGCAATTTTGAACTCCAGATGGATGATTTGCATCTTATCTAACAATTCCTCAGCGGTTGACCTTGCATGTGTGTATTTAAGCTTAATCTTGTCCATGTGTGTAATCTAAAAATTTTAAAAGACTATTATAAAAACCATGTACATTTAAAAGTCCTAAGGGTTTAGAATGAAAGCCTAATAAATGCCTACTAGCAACCACGAATATTTCCTCAAGGGTACCTAGACTACCAGGTAATGCTATAAAAATATCAGAATTATCAATCATGACTTTATGACATTCAGGCTATCTAAAACTCTTTTCTTCTTACCTATTGTTTTTCCACAAAGGCTCCCTTCAGCTAGGAGTCGAGGAATAATCCCCAAGACTTCAACACCGCTAGACTTAGCTACTGTTGCCACATTTCCCATCAATCCTAAACTATCACCCCACAAGTCAAGTTAATTTTCCTACATGCTAAGGCTTGTCCTAAGTGTCTTGCGGCTTCTAGATAAACTTTATCTTTTCCATGGCTTAAACCACAAAAGACACAAACATTCTTTATTTTCTTGGTGGACTAGGAGATAGACATATTTAGTTTATATAAGTGATTGATTTATGTATGCTCCATTTAAACTTGGGGTTCTATTTGAGGTTTTAAGGATGAAGAATACGTAAAAGAACTAAAAAAACAAACAGACGAGTAGATAATAAAAAGGTAATCCAAAGATTTAAACAAAATCTTGTGCAGATAAGAAAATAAGAAAAAGTGATTGACAGTTTATGAAAAATCTGATTTACTTTTTTAAAAAGATTAAACTCTAATTGTATAACTTTTGATAATTGAGAATAATTTAACAGGAGACACTCTTGACACAACTATAGACCTTTTGATAAATGCATACCGAATCTAGAAAATCATTATAAACGACAAATACTTTAGAACTTTTAAAATTTGACACATAAATCTTGAAATATCTAGATAAGTTTTCAAAATTCAAACATGTTACAATATTATATATATATTTAAGAAAGTCATAAATTAAATAAAATACTAACATTTATTGTATCAATCTAATAATCACAATTATTTCGAACACAAAGACAAATATTCTGAATAAAAGAAAGACGGACTATTGAACATCAATTGAAACGATTTCAAACAAGCAAAGACTAAACAACCTTTATAGAGCAATGATTTATTCTCCATCAAGTTTTCTTATGGCTTGGCAAACAGGATCTAGAAATACCATATCCCTGAGGCGTTGTCTTTCTACATGAAATTTGGATCAGAGTTTAAAAATAGCTTCTTGAACATATCCACTAGGGTGGCCATGAAGAGGAGGATGGATACTATCTAAGTTCTCCTTTGAAAGTCCATCCTTGCAAAACCTTATTTTATCCTCTCTATTCATAGACTTATAACTAGGTGAAGTACATTTACCGTTACAATTTTGTCTTCCACATTTGTTACAGGTAACCACAATAGCACGAACTCTTCTTTTTATTGCACTACGACTAGTACCTGTTCCTAGTAAACCGACATCTTGACTAAAGTCACTACGATAGATCTTCCCCTTTTTCAACATTCTCACATCACAAGGAATGCGAAAACGCATAAGAATCCACGACCAAGTGATCCTAGTCTTGTATTTCTTTTTGAGAATCTTTTGGGAGAGTATAGGAAATACTTTCTCAGATGTTGGTACTTTGGGTCCATGATGAGATGAAAGAAGAGTAAATAGAAAGGAAAAATTGTGACAGTAAGTAACAAAATCCTAGAATTCTTTCTTCTTTAAGAGAGAAAGAAGAAATTCTAAAGAGAAACAAGAGGATTTACGATTTAGAGAGAGAATAACAAATTAAGAGAGAGAGAGTGAGCTCGGAGAAATAAGCTCCTATGCACAGTAGATGTATATGTAAACAATAATTAAACCATTGTAGATGACACATGTAAAGGCCACGTGGGAGCGACAATGTGAGTCAAACTGATACAGGATTTAGATTAGGTCCAAATGTTCTAAGCTAAAATGGGTCAGGTTGTTATGGGCCTTAACACATTTAGAATGAGTTAAATAACAAACATAAAATTGAAAACTAATTTTTATAGATCTTAAGCCTATTTCAAAATCCACTAAAACTAAAAATAACTATGAACAACAAGTCTAAGTTCACGACAATCAGGGATCTTCCTGAATGGTATTCAAATCATTCCATAACAACATAATTCTCTAGTAACTCAAATAATTTGTTTTAATCAAAGCCTTATTGAACAATGCATACACTCATATGTTATCTTTAATACTTAACATCTATCAGTGGATTCATCATCATTACTACCAAGGGTTTAGAATGTGACCAACCTTAAAAGCAATACAATTTAAATCTTCCAACATAGACCACATTAAAGAGCAAGGACCATTAATTAAGGACATCTACTATCTTTACAATCTCACTTATACAATCTTTAATTTTCTCATATAACAAAGCCTTAAGTGACCAAGAGATTCACATTTAAGCATTTAAAGATTAAATCTTTCATTATAAAGATCCAAAATCATCACTGATGCCCTAAATATTATGATTTACCTAAGGAAATTCCTATTGGTTATTTTCACATTGCATCTATTCATAAAGATTCATTGATACACTTAAATACAATGTACGCAATAAAATATTTCAACCTTGAAATTCATGCATTCTTGCCTTTACACAGTCTCAATAGACCAAAAATCTAACGTTTATCTCACTCAAGATTCAATACCATGTATTACTAACTTATCTCATATTCTCCAAGTAAATAGAACTTTCAAGAAAAGTTATTGACACTTATATACTCTACCAAATCCACACATAATCACTACTTAAGTCTGAATCAATTACAAAGAATTTGACACATCTATGCCAAACTTTGAAGTTAACAAATCAAACCTTATATTTCTTATTGTTTTTCATGAGATTAAAAGGCTCTTAAATTCTCGTATCTACACGAATTTCTCATCATTCTACATGAATTAGATATGCTTATCAATCTTAGTATTATACGAATCTCTCATTAGCATTCTACTTATAAACACATCCCATATAATTATCATTCCCTCCTAATATTTAATGCTTTCCTTCTATTTAATTATCGTACTCACATAACCGTTAATATTTTCATTCTAGGGCTTTCTATTTTACATCCTTTTAGACTATATTGATCAACTTGAAGGTTCATTTTGATGATAACAATGAAAATTCAACTTCAAAACTATCACAAAAATAAATTTTTAAAGTGGTGCTATACTCCCTAGGTTAACTGAACCTAGGCTCTGATACAAAAAATTTTGTAACACCCCTAAGTGGGGGTTAACAGTTTTTAATAAATAAAAATAAAGATAAAAAAATATAAGTAAAACATCAAAGAAATTTGCCCGAGACTTAATTGAAAACTCTCAAAACAAAACAAAAATATAAACAACAATTTTAACCACAGTTTAATGTAGCACCATAAATTTAATAATACAAAATTGTCATCATCCTTATTTAAACCCTAACATGTCTTAATACAGTTACAGAAAGTAACAATAGATGCTTACATTATCATGCAGAACATTCTTAATAATTGAACCAATCCCAACATAATATAGCTAGATAGCTTCCTTAACTATTTTCTTCGAAGCCACCTCACACTTAGTGAGTCCTAAAAACATGAAAATATAGGAGAATGAGTGACAACATACTCAGTAGGGAAAACCATTACTCACTTTAAAGTTTTATTCTTTGCCACATTAAACCTACATGGTTAGTTTTCATCATTATCCAAATTATGAGATTTATTATGATCATATTCCATGGATACCGTAGTTAATTATTACCAAGTTTCATACATATACATATATATAATTGTTACAATTCATCATTATTCCTAGGTATCCATATTCAATAGAGTACCACTTAACTCATCGAAATCCAAGTGGGCGCGCTTGACCACCCTCCAAACATTCCAAGGGTGTTTTGGTGAGGGGATATCAAATCCCGGATCCTAACCAAGTCAATTCCTATATAGTGTGTTCTGAAACTTTCGACCCAAGGGAGCATCATCACCTCCCCCTTATTTTTCCTTTTAGGGTATTTGTGCCCAAGGACGAAACCGTCGCCCTCTTCATGTCTCACCATTTCTCTATAATCAACCTTTTGTTTATAAAGTTAGTTTTCCTAACCATGCTTTTCAATTTACAACATGTGTCAAATTATTATGTTCCTCACTGTACAATACAGGACGAGTTCCACATCATCATATTATAGTTATAACCATATATATTCAACTATATCATATACATATCTTGTAACATAAAACAACCAAATTTTACCGATAACTTTTAGTAAATACCATGCTAATAACTTTTAGTTCACAATATCAAACTCACCACGTAAGCTCCAAGTACTTCGTTATCCTACGACGCATAAAATTAACATACTTTAACTCAATTCCTAATCCATAGTCACACCGATTACCATCTATTCTACTATTCTTATTAGTGGGCCATAATCATTTATATGAAATCTTTGAAACATTTTGTAACACAAAACGGTGAAAAACATATGAATTTGGATTGTTTGATCAGACTACCAATTAAGCTTGGCTTGTTGATTGGCAGAGTCCAGCCTACTAATTGAGGCAAAATCTAAAAAATTCTAGTTTTTTGTTTTTAAAGATTTTGAGCTTCAAAGCTCAATCCGACTTGTTTTAACAAATCCTAGAACATGAAAAATACATAGAAACCATGTATTATCATACCAATAAAATGTATAAATCTCTTTTCCCAAACTTTTATGCATAAAACATGTTAAAAATTCTCAAACATTGATTTTTACAGCACTTTACAAAAACATGATCTAAATAGGAAATTGTTCAAACTCAAAACAAACACCATTCAATTTGCATACACACAAAAGCATAAGCCTAGATCACGAAATGAAGCACAATTATATAATCTAAACATAATAATTTAGAATAAAGGGAAGGTAGAGAAGAATTTAGATTTTTGGTTAGAAACTCTACCTTGTTTCCTTGAGAAATTGTTATTAGGCTTGACTTTTTGCTTAAAGAAAGAGATCCTGAGTTGAGATGGACCTTTTTGATTAGATTGAGAAAGTGAATGAAACAGACGAAATAGAAAGGGGGAAAGAAAGGGTAAATGGCATGAAATGTGAAGAAAAATGAGTTGTCTGATATGTTTTAGGAGTTAATGGCTTTGGACATGTGAGTGAATAGTCTTATTGGGAGACTAAGAAAAAAAAGAAAGAGGATAAGGCCTTTGTAGGGAACCAAGACATGTGACTTATTTGATAAGTCTTATCTTTTACTTATTTATTTATTTTTAACCATTACACATGAAGGACAATAAAGGATGGTCTACCATGACGTTTTAGTAAATATACTAAATAAGTATAGAAAATTTTTGAAAATTCTAAAAATAAGTAGAAATAAATATTGTGAAATAGATTTTAAATGAAACAAATTTTTGATTAACATGCCAAAAATTAATGTAATTACCTTAATACCCGTTAGAAAAATAACGGGTGTCACAGCAGGAAAATAAGGGGAAGAAGGAAAAGAGAAAACGTGGTGAAAGAGAGGGGGTGCTTCTGAGAGAATTTTTTTTTTTTTGGAGAGAAAAGAAGAGATATGCATGAAAAAATAAGAATGGTTGGAAAATTACATTCTCTATAATGTTAATAGATTTTTTTTAAAAAAAACAAATAGGGGATTCACATGTATGAAAGAGAGCATTAAGGGGAAATTCAAAAATTGCTCCACTATATTTTACAATTTCAAAATAGAAAATCTAATCAAATACCCCATCATCCATAAAAGTCAAACATTCTATTACCTAAAATAAGGAAAAAGGCCAAAAATATGCTAATCAATCAGAATTACTTATCCAATCATATCCAATCATCAATGCCACAATTTGGTGATTACATGCTGATTACTCGTCAGCTTTTTTTGACCTACCGATGGCTTACTTTGGCCTGCTAAAGTCATGAGGTCTGGCCTGCTAATGAAATCCATCGGCTTGTCATTCCGTGTGGGATAATTCAACCTGTTGAACTGTCGCATATACTAAAATATAACAAAACATTAATTAATTGCTAAATAAATATCAAGCATACAACATAAATGACATGACCACCTTAAGCACACCAATTCCACATGATCGTTACCTGTCATCATACTTAAAATAAAATAGTCAATAACATTATATCATATATCATGAGGGAAAATACTTAACGTCGTTACTCATCTAACAATATCCGTTACATGAAAATTGGTGAGTGTTACAATTCTCCCCATCTTATAAGAGTTTCATCCTTGAAACTCAAAACAGTTGTGGATAATTAGTTCTCATGTCATATTCGCATTCCTATGTAGCTTCTTCCACTTGGTGATTTTGCCATAGCACCTTGACCAATGGAATCTCTTTATTCCTCAAGGTCTTGGTTTTTTGATCTAGAATCTCCACTAGCTTTTCTTTGTAGCTGAGGTCATGTTGTATTTCAATCACCTGTGGCTTGATCATGTGCGTAGAATATGAAACATACTTCTTGAGCATTGAAACATGGAACACATCATGAATGGATGACATCTTCGATGGTAATCTCAACTGATAAGCTACTTTGCCTATCCTCTTCACGATCTCATAAGGTCCGACAAACCTTGGGTTCAACTTGCCTTTTGTTTTGAACCTTATGACTCCTTTCATCGACGCAACCTTTAAGAACATAGAATCACCTACAACGAATTCTAATGGCCCTGTTTTTTTTTAGCATAACTTTTCTGTCGGCTTTGAGCGGACTCTATTCTCTTTTTTCTCAACTTTATCATCTCGGAGGTTTCATTAACAAAATCAATCCTTTCATCGTCAATGCTTTTCATCAACTTCTTTTCACCAGCTTCATGCCAATATATAGGCAACTTACATTTTCACCCGTATAGGACCTCATAAGGTGCCAGCCCAATCGTCACCTGGTAGCTATTGTTGTAAGCAAATTCTGCGAACAGTAACATTTTATACCAGTTGGTCTTGAAGTCAAGGGTACAAGCCCAAATCATATCTTCTAAGATCAAATTTGTTCTCTCTGTTTGGCTGTCTACTTGAGGATGAAAAGCTATACTCAAGTGCAAATTTGTTCCCATTGCAGTCTGTACACTCTTCCAAAATTTGGACATAAATCTACTGTCACGATCGAAAATAATAGACTTAAGGATTCCATGAAGTCGCACAATCTCCTTGACATAGAGTTCCACTAATCACTTCATAGAGTAAGTGATCTTTATAGGAATGAAATACGCCGTCTTCATTAATCAATTTGACAACAACCCAAATAGCATCATAACCATTCATAGTCTTGGGCAAACCGGTAATAAAGTCCATTGTAATATCCTTCCATTTCCATTTCAGTATATGAATTAATCGTAAATCACTGCCAGGTCTTTGGTGTTTAGCTTTGACTTGCTGACATGTCAATCATTTCTTCACGTACATTGCAATGTCACTTTTCATTCCAAACCACAAAAATCTATCCCTTAGATCATTGTACATCTTTGTTGCTCTTGGATGAATTGAATAAGGTGTGTCATGAATTTTCGCTAAGATTTTTTCCCGAAAGCCATCAACGTTGGGAACACATAAGAGGTTCTTGAGATATAGTGTTCCATTGTCCGTAATACGAAACTCTTCACATTTTTCTCCTTTTATTTCTTGCTTAATCCTTGCGAGGCTTACATCTTTGTCTTTCTTGGTCCAAAATTCATTGAACAGCATTAGAGCAAGAGTGAGTGCTGAAAGCTATCCTATTATGATTTTCAAACCAAAATCTAGAATTTCTTTTCTCAAAGGCTAAGACATTGCTTGTAACGACATCAGCGTTGCTGTTGTCTTCCTGCTCAAAGCATTGGCCACTCGATTAGTCTTCCTTGGATGATAAAGGATTTCACAATCATAATCCTTCATCAGCTCTAGCCATCTTCGCTGTCTCATGTTTAGGTCCTTCTGGGTGAAGAAGTACTTTAAACTTTGATGATCAGTGAAAATCTTGCATTGGACTCCATACAAGTAATGTCTCCATATCTTCAATGCAAAAACGATGGCTGCTAGCTCAAGGTCATGAGTAGGATAGTTCTTCTCATAATCCTTTAGTTGTCTCGAGGCATAAGCGATCACTCTGTCATTCTACATCAAAATAGCACCAAGGCCCATCTTGGAAGCATCACTACAAATTACAAATCCATTGTTCCCCTTATGAATGGCCAAGATTGGAGTTGTAGTTAACTTTTTCTTTAGTTCTTGGAAACTCTTCTTGCATGCATCTATCCATTCAAACTTATTTCCCTCGTGAGCTAGATTTGTGAGTGGCACAGCTATCCTAGAAAAGTCTTCCATGAATTTTCGATAATAACTAGCTAGACCCAAGAAGCTCCTTATCTCACTTGCATTCTTTGGTTGTTTCTAGTTGAGAACTGTTGGAAAAATAGTACGTAGCGAAATTATAAGAATTTTATATTAGATTATTTTCTAAAACACAAGTTTGACATGCTATATGCATAAATTAACCAGATCTTACTAACCTTTGAGTGTCGAAAAACTTCAGCAATTAGTAAAGAGAAGTAACGTTCCAAAAAGACCTCAATCAACTAGACTTCTTTGCTATTCTCTATCCATAATCGGAGTGAGTGTGGGCTCACACGTACAGCTCTTCCACTAGGTGACTCTCTTTCCAATCAATTGAGAGAACCTAAAGCTAGTGTTCGTGATTTGTGAACAAGAGCTCTCAAGAAGTTTTAGAATCTCACTTGTAGAGTATCATTCTTAATCTCTCAATTGATCTAAATAATAATAAGACTGACTCCCTTTTTATAGAGGTTGGGTCCAGAAGTCTGTCCTTATCAAATAATGCTTCAAAATTTGAATTAGAATCAAATTCAGATCAATATCTAATAAAATCAACTTGAAAACGTGTGATCTTTTTATCGCGCGATCAGCATGCCGATCTGTCTAATAGGCATATCGAACTTGCCCCATTAGCAGGCCAAACTTGAGGATCGACATGCTAAACTGTCGATAAAAATCTTAGTGAATCTTTTATTTTCCACCTGAAATTCTATAGGATAAAGTCTTAGTTTTAATTCAAATAACTCAATAGAGAAGTTATCTAATTAAAACAACTTTATCTACATAATCTCTAGGAAAATAAATGAATTCCTAATAATTCTACAAGTTTATCTTGATTTAATTTACTCAAAATTAAATTAACTGATAAATAGATAATAATTATCTGATCCTAATAATTCAACAAGTTTATCTTGAATTAATTTTGTCACAAAATTAATTCAACTGATAAATAGACATGAATTATTTGATTCTTCAGAATTTCAACCAATTTAATAAATCTGACATAAGTCACCAATTATTGGAAAAGCACGCCGAATTGTTATAGGATTTTTGTGAGCTAGCGAAGGGGACCTAATGGACCTATATAGTTCAAACTTCCAATAATTATGAAACCCAATATCCCAGATATACATTTCATAATTATCAACTCCAACGCTACTTGACTAAAAGCTTGGAGCTACAATCTCGAACTATATAGAATTATGAAGCCTGTGTAGCTATGTCTCAATGACATATCATAGTGTATCGTATTTTTATAGGGTTATCCATAATCAGCTTAAGGACAAGTTTTGCTTTACCTTCCCGATTATTTTTATCTTGCGTTTCATTATCTCACCATCGAAAAACTTACTATCCAAAGATAGTATACCATTCGGTTACGCCTATGTATCTAAATGGTTGAGCACTCAAGTTTTCTAATTGTAGGATAACGCATATAAGAGGATATCACTACTCTTAAAGAGGAGCTATGGATTTCGTATCTATGAATAATAGGCCTATGCTATTAAGAGTCATGCCTCCAACGCACTGGCATATGTACCACTATTAAATTGTAGGTGTCACCCTTTGGTACATCTAAAGACACAAGTCAAGACAACGGGCCCACTATTCATCTCAGGATTAAGATGTAATGCAAATGATTGTCTAAAGTGAATCAATTTGTCGAGACAAAATTATTAATCCAAATCAATTCACTTTACGTCTCGATCCAACACACCGTCACCTATGACAATGTGCCAATGTTTCTATTCATGGAGTCTACCTCTGATGGCCAAAGCAAACAATCTCTCAATAGGGATATAGACAATATAACAATTTTTTCATGAATAAAGCGCCCAACTTTATTCCCTCGATTGTGGATCTTATGATTTATACCATTACTTTAAGAATCATGTCTTTCGCATAATCTGTCTATCATATGCCCAATTCTTAAAGGTTTAGACTGATAGTCTCAGACTATTATTTACTAAACATACATTCAACAAATATGAACATAAAGAGGACAAGATTTGGTATTTAAATAATAAATGAATTCTTTATTGATAAAAATGCCTTCAAAAACATATTACATTTTTACTCCTTAGGGCATACACGTCTAACAATCTCCCACTTACACTAAGTAAGTAAATATGACAAATCTCATATCCCTATAGCTTCCACGTGTCTTTGGAAGACTCTCCCAATAATTGTCTTCATAAATGGATCAGCTAAATTGTCCTCTTACATGATTTTGCACACCGTGATGTGCTCGCCTTCAATGAAGTCCTTTATCACATGATACTTCTGATCAATATGCTTACTCTTATTGTAAAATCTTGGTTCCTTAGCATTAGCTATCGTTGCACTATTATCATAGTATAGTGATACTGCCTTATTCATACCAGGAATTACCTCAAGATCCCCAAGGAACTTGTGGAGCTACATTGCTTCTTTCAAAGCATCATCAATTGCCACATACTCGGCCTCCATCGTTGAATTTGAAGTGCAATCTGGATTCATACTTTTTTGACTGATGGCACCGTTGCCCAAAGTAAACACAAAATCTGAAGGCGATCTCCTAGAATCCAAACAAGATTAAAAATTCGAGTTAGTGTATCCTAGAGGAGTCAAATCCTCACCCGAATACACAAGCATGTACCCGTAAGTCCTTTTCAGGTACTTGCAAATATGCTTAACCACAACCTAGTGGTTTCGTCTCGGATCTACCTAAAATTGACTTACAATCCCAACCGCATAACAAATATCTAGTCGTGTGCAAAGCATGGCATACATGAGACTACCCATTGCCGAAGCATAAGACACCTTCTTCATGTATTCTCTTTCTTCCTCAGACTTTGGAGAGTCTTTCTTAGAAAGAGTAATTCTAAACCTAGATGGTTGCCCACCTTTTTTGGAATCTTGCATTGCAAACCTCCTGAGAATTTTATCTATGTAGCTGACTTGGGACAAAGTTATCTTTTGTTTTTCCTATCCTAAAAGATCTGGATACCGAGAAAAAAATTAGCCTCACTCAAGTCTTTCATGTCAAACTGCTTGGTCAACCATAATTTGACCGATGACAATGCCCCAATGCCATTGCCAATTAGTAGAATATCATCTACATAGAGTAGTAGAAAAACCACCTTCCCATCCTTAATGCATTTGTAAACATATGGCTCATCCACATTTTGTGAGAATCCATAAGTCTTGATCACTTCATCAAATCTTATGTTCCAAGAATGGGAAGCCTGCTTAAGTCCATAAATTAACTTTAGCAGCTTACAAACTTTACCCTCTTGACCTTTGACCTTGAAACCATCTGGTTGTTCCATATAAATATACTCATCAAGATAGCCATTTAGAAAATCCATCTTGACGTCCATCTGTCAAATTTCATAATCGAGAGCAGCAGCTATAGACAAGAGAATCTAGATGGACTTAAGCATGGCTACAGGTGAAAAGGTTTTCTCATAATCAATTCCTTCCTTTTGCATATAACCTTTAGCTACCAATCTAGCCTTAAAGGTTTCGACCTTTCCATCCACACCTCTTTTCCTCTTGTAGATCCACTTACACCCTATGGGTTTTATCCCTTCGGGAAGATCCACAAGCTCCTAGACCTGATTAATCTCCATAGACTTTATCTTTGTGTTCATGGCCTCTATCCAGAGTTTTGAATCAACATCCTCCATAACCATTGCATAAGTATAAGGATCCTTGTCATGTTCATCCGATTTAGCTAAGAAGGCCTCACCATTGAACACATACCTCTCGAGTTGACGCTCGATCCTCCCACTATGCCAAAGCCCCTTAGGTTGTTGTTCATGTTCGTTTGGTTTTTCTACACTGATTGGAACGGTTTCATTTGGAACCTCTAGAGTGATTAAATACTCCTTAACTCCTCAAGCACAACTTTGCTTCGAGGCTTAAAGTCGTCCATGTAACTCTCCTTAAGGAAAGTTACATTAGTTAAAACCACGACTTTATTTTCCTTTGGGTTATATAAATAATCCCCTTTAGTCCCTTTTGGATATCCTACAAACATGCAAACTTTTGAACGTGCTTCTAACTTATTCGCATTCTTAAACAGAACGTGAGCTAGACATCCCTATATGTGAATATGGTTTAAGAATGTCTTCTTGCCCGTCCACAGCTCATGATTAGTTTTGGGGACCGATTTTGAAGGCACGTTGTTTAAAAGATAACATGTGGTTTGCAGTGCATATCCCTAAAAGGATAAAGGCAATAATGAATAACTCATTATAGACCTATCATGTCCAATAAAGTTCTATTTCTTCTCTCTGCCACGCCATTTTGCTGCAAAGCGCTTGGCGTAGCCAAATGGGATAAAATCCCATTCTCTAATAAGTGTCCCAGAAATTCATCAGAAAGGTATTCTCTACCTCGATCGGATCAAAGTATCTTTATAGGTCTACCTAATTGCTTTTCCACTTCAACCTGAAACTCCCTAAACTTGTCAAAAGTTTCACTTTTGTGGTGCATCAGGTACACTTACCCATACCTTGAGTAATCATCAATAAAAGTGACAAAGTACTCAAACCCTCATCGTGCATGGATGTTCATTAGTCCGCAAACATCACTATGCACAAGTTTAGAACCCCTTCGGCCCTACTGCCCTTAGACCCAAGTGGTCTTTTGGTCATTTTACCCTCTAAACAAGATTCACATTGAGGTATAGATTCCACCTTTAAGTGAGTTAAAGGTCCATCCCTTACCAGCATTTGAATCCTATTTAGGTTAATATAATGAAGGCGCAAATGCCAAAGATAAGTCTTTTTAGAGTGAGAAGTCTTAAGTCTTTTAGAGTTATTATCATTCATCTCAGCATTAAGCAGTAAGTCCATCTTAGGTTTCATAAAATATAGATTATTTTGCATCCATTCAGAACAGATAAAAGATTTGTTTTTACGAATCACCACTTTCTTTTTAAAAGAAACTAAATAGGAGTCTTTAAATAAACAAGCTATAGAAATAAAATTCCTTTTAAATTTAGGAACATAAAAACAATCTCGCAAAATTAAATTCCTATAATGATCAAAATAAAGATGGACGTCTCCCACTGCTTCGGCTAAGACTAAGGATCTATTGCCCATCCGAAGAGTGAAGTCTTCATGAAGCAGACTTTTCATTTCTTTGAACCCTTGCAAAGAAACATAAACATGATTAGTTGCACTAGAATCTATGATCCAAATGTCACTGGATTCCTCAACTAAACAAGTTTCTAAATACAGAAGATCACACCTACCTCCTTTGGAAAGGAAGTCCTTGCAATGCTTCTTTATATGCCCGCTCTTCTTGCAGAAGAAGCACTTAAGCTTCTTTGGGTTCTTCTTCTTCTTCTTCTTGCTCTTGTTGTTAGCAGGAATAGAAGACTTCCTATTCTTAGACCGTTGCTTCTTTCCATTCCCTAGGTTAGGATTGGAACCAGAAGCAGCTACCATGTTGGTCTCACCACTTGCAGGAGACTCCCTGATAAGTAGTTTGAACTTCTGTAACTGTTTCATTAATTCTGTTAAGGTCATATCCTACCTATTGCTTAAATTAAAAGTAGCTCTAAATGGAATAAATTCCTTTGATAGAGTCTCAAAGACCATAGTCATCTGAGTTTCAGCATCGATGTCGGCTCCATTGTTTTGTGCCTCAGCAAGGTAACCCATGTCGAACATTATGTGCTCCTTTAAAGATGTCTCCGATCTCTGCTTGCAGTTCAAGAGTTTTTGAAGCACCTCTTATTGCTTAGTTAAGGCCTGGCCTTCAAACAAGTCTTCTAGATTATCCAAGATCTGCTTAACAATCTCATAATCCTCATGTTGAGCCTGCAGCATGTTTTTCATGCTGGCTATAACATAGCAATGTGCCTTATCATTTGCATCTTTCCAACGATCATATGCTTGGAACTACTCATTAGTGGAGTCTCTTGTAGGCTCAAGAGGGCAAGGGGTTGTCAGCACAAATTTTAGTTTCTCAAAGGAGAAGACGATATCCAAGTTCCATTTCCAATCATTAATAATTCTCTACGATTAATTGGTTTTTGTCAAGTATCAAAGATAAAGCATTTTTAGATATTTTTAATCTACAATAAAGAATCATATACCAAACATAAGCGAACATACAATAATAATTTAATAAGATAACACAATCACGTAAAAACATACAAATGTAATTTTGTGTCAAAACCTTGAAAATATCACAACCTTACAACGATAATTCCTAACTCAAAATTCAACAAGCTCCTAGGAGAGTCATGCCAAATTCAATCAGGAACACGGATCCCCTCTTAATTAATATATGCCATCTAGGACCCGTATGATCTAGCATATATTAATAATCGTTTCACCACAAGAGAAAAATCATTTATGTCGTCGCTAAAAGTTAAAATGTCATCGCTAAAAATATACTGTGATGACAATGTCATCGCTCAATGTTGTCGCTAATAACTTGTAGCTGAAAAGATTTAGCAGAGACTTTTTATCGTCGTTAATGTTAGCGACGACTTTGTCATCGCTAAATATTAACAAATTTTTAAAATTTTCAAGATTGTTGAAAATACAGCGACAACAAATATTGTCGTAGATAATTATCAACGATGATAAATGTAGTCACTGTATCTATTCTACGATGACCGGCAATACTCGTTTTGGGAGACGACATTTTATCGTTGCTATAAGGTGGCAGCTACGACAAATATTTTTAGCGACAACAATTGTCATCGCTGTTATTTCTTCTTCTTTTTTTGGTTACATCCTTTAAATTTTCATCCCCAACCATAATAAATCTGCAAAAAAATAACTGCCAATTCATAAACACATTCATTTCATTTCTCATCGTACTAATAACTAATAAAATGTGATATAAACAAAAAGAACTATATAGACAACAAGTCTAAATCATAAAAGTAGAAACTAATCTCCTAAATTAGCAGTTTCATCATCATCATTGTTTTCTTCTTGAGGTGGATAGGAAGACCCAATAGGTGGAGGTGGTGGGGAGGGAGGCATTGGTAAATCTAAATCCGGCAATAAGCGCTTGATTATTGCGTCATTTGAATTTGATATTCAGCCATTTGTTTTTGATATTGAGTTTGTTGCGTGTTATACTGAGATTGTTTCTCCATCCATTGTTGCACCTGTGGAGGGATTTGTGGCTGTGAACAAGCCTCCTCAAGGGAGCTACTGCAAGGATGTCTTTTCTCATCCTCGGGCCCACTCCTTTCCTATGCCCTCTGTGCGATCCAAGCACATTCTCTACTATCTCTTCTTCATTCATGAGATGTGCTGTCTGAGATGTGCCTGAACTAGAAGCAGAAGCAGATGTAGCAGCAGCTTGGGTTTGTTGAGTATGCATCTGAAGCATTTCATTCTGCACATTCCATTTAACAAAGTAAATTACAATCCAACTCAAAATTTCATAATTAAAACTTAATAAGTTATGTGACTTACATATCTCACCTCTATAGCGTCATTAACCCATATGCTACCAGAATATTGATGACACTGATGCCAATTTTCCAAAATTGAAAGCAACTCACCAGTCTCGGGATTTCTCTACAAAAGAGATAAACTTATGCTAGAACAATACATATCTTAAAGGAAAAATGAAACCTAGTATAATACATTTTTGTTTACTACCTTTTGAAATCTCAAATTAGCATATGATTGCATTCCATGACGACTTGGCTGCTTCACGTTTGCTCTGTTTCTTTTATTTGTCATCGACCATTTCTGTTACAAAGATGAATTATTAAAATTAATAGGTTATATTGATATATGTAATGATTATGAAAAATAGAGTTTATAACTTTTAACCTGAAAAGCTTTATTGCAAAAGCGATCACAAGCAGCCTCCTAGTCTGCTTGTGTTCTTACATAGTCGGGACGTTGCTTTTTCATATTAACTACATTTTTCGGCCCCCCCAATTGCTTGAAGTATTCATTAAGGTCATTTTCCATTCTTTATACCAGTCTTGTGCATTACAATCTATTGATGCCGCCGATATAGGCGTCAAATCAAAATAAAAAAGATCCTATAATTTCATTATAAATAACACAATTAATACAAGGTTGCTAAAATTATATATTATAAATAAAATGTGAAATACTATTACCCATATTAGAGGTAAATTTTGATCCTTGTATACCGCAGGAACCTTCTTCCAACTATCATAATATGGAGGAATTTTAGATTGCACCGCCTGACCTATACAATTACTTAAGCAGGCTGCATTGTCCCCTCAACCTTTATATGTCTTTCCTTCAGTGTCTAGGAATATCGGAAGCTTCCCTTTACTAGCACCAATAATCTTGTGGAAATTCTTATTCTTTGTGCATCCACTAACCTTCTTACTAGCAACAAGGACTGAAAAAAAAAAACCAAAAAACAAGACAATGCAAGAGTATTACATTTTATATAAAAATGATAATACATTTGATAGAAGACATATTGTATTCAGTTGTACTTGACTCACAATTTGTCGGAAGTCTCCTTGGCCCTGGTGGAGGTTCTGCATCTCTAGAAGATCCAGCACATGTAGCATCAGGTCTAGTCATTTTAATCACCTAATGATAACAAGTTTTTCAGACAGTATTTATTAAAAAGAATAATATAAATTTAAAAGTAAGTTCATTGAGAACTAGTACTTATGGAAACAAGTTAAATTTACAAGTACATTATTCATCATCACTACTACTCTCGTTGTCGGTTTGTTCAAAACCAATATCATCTTCATCTTCATTTTCTGTGCTTGTATCATCGTCGTACTCCAGTAAAGTATCATCCACCTCAAGGTCAACCCCAATGTCATCAGTTGCATGACCCACTTCGATTAATGTTGCATTCTCAATGACATTAGAATCAACATCATTTCTTCTAAATGTTGTTGACTCCAAATTGGGTAGCTCAACTACCAATTCAAAATTTGAATAAGCATCTTTTAGTACCTCAACTGAACTAGAATCTTCATGTTTGATGTTAGGAAGATCCCACACATGTCGATGACTAAACTATTGGATCACTTTCCAATTAGGCCCATTAAACTGATCTTCAAGATAAAACACTTGTTTTGCTTGTGATGATAATAAAAAGGGATCATCTTTATAAGCCTCGGCATTGACAAACACACTCGTCAAGTTTTTGTTATGTAAGATCCTTTTCTTTCTTAGATCAACATCAAACCATTTACACCTAAACAACACAACCGAACAATCTTTCACATATTGGAGTACCAATAAATCTTCTAGTCAACCGTAATATATGTTTTCATCAACACCAGGTACACAAACCCCACTGTTTTGTGTTTTTCGCTGAACATCACGATTGTTGCATACAAACTTGACCCCATTTACCACACAAGTGGAGTACGATAGTACAGTGTCATTGGGACCAGATGCCAAGGCAAGTAATTCATCAATGGCCTCAGGTGAATGATTTTTTCGTAAATGGTACACCTACAATGAGAAATTTATTATTGTTACTAAATCTTTAAATATAATTTCCCGCCTAAAAAGGTAAAAATAATTTTTTACCTTTTTGTAAAACCACGCCGGAAACTCATTAATCTGAACCTTATTCAAGTTTCTTCTACTAGTAATTTCAAGCTCACTCATGTGTTCCCCATACACGAAATAGGTCTCATAAAAATTATGTTATATAACATACTAGAAAGTTAATAATTAAAGAGCTAAACTTACTCTATGTATCTTCGGATTTCTGGGCAATTGTTTAAAATATACCACTCTGCCTTCTTCCTTAATTGCTCATTTAAATGAGTTGCTACAATCTTTCCCATTGGTTGGCATTGTGATTGGAAGACTGATAAGTTTTTCTTTGGAGCAAAATCACGATCAGGTAGGTTCCTTTCAGGCCGATTGAACTTAGTTTCGATACCATGAAAGTAATGTGAATAGAAAGTCAAAGCCTCATTCATAACATAAGCCTCTACAATTGACCCTTTCAGTCGTGCTCGGTTTCTAACATATTGCTTAAGTGACCTAATATACCGCTCAAAGGGGTACATCCACCTTGTATGAACAAGACCCCCTTGCATGGCTTCTTCCAGCAAATGCAAAGCCAAGTGAACCATGATATCAAAAAATGCAGGCGAAAATATTCTTTCCAACTTGCATAATATTATGACAATTTGTTCTTCAGCTTTCTCTAAATCAGAGATCTTTAGGGTTTTGGAACAAATTTGTTGAAAGAAATAACAAAGTTTAACAATTGTATCAGTGATCTCTTTTTTTAGAAGTGGACGAATATCGATCGGTAATAGACGTTGCATAATCACATGACAATTGTGTGATTTAAGTCCAGTGATCTTACCATCAACATCGATGTTCTTTTTCAAATTTGCTCCAAACCCATCAGGAAACTTTACGGATTTAATAAAGGCACCAAATTGTTTCTGTTCTACAAGAGTTAAAGTGTAGTCTGCATGAGGTTTCATCCATCGATCCCCATCCTTATAAAGATGTAATTCATTCCTTATTTTCATGTTGGCTAGATCCATGCTTGCCTTGTCTGTGTCCTTCAACTTCCCATCAATATTCAATATTGTGCCCAACAAGCTATCACAGACGTTCTTCTCAATATGCATGACATATAAGTTGTGCTTTAGCAACAAATCTAACCAATATTTCAATTCAAAAAATATACTCTTTTTCATCCAATTCAACTCATAAGCTTCTCACCTACGTTTCTTCCCACCAAAATCAATGTGCTTGCCTAGTAGTCTACTTTGCACATGTTCTAACTGATTTAATATTTCAACAGTAGACAAGCGTGGTGGCGGGGGTCTTTTCTCTACCATACCATCAAATTGTTTGTCTCTCCTCATCCTATTTAAAGTTGAAAGGAATTGCCGATAACCTGTATAACATGTCTTACTCCTTAAACGCTTAGAAGGAGTACGCATGTTACGCGTTGGGCATGCATTGTACCTTGGCCACTCCAACCAGACAAACTGCTTTGAGCAGGGAAATCATTGATACTCCATAACAACGCAACATGCATTCTAAATGATGTATTATCATAGGCATCATGAATTACCAATCCATGTACCCAAAGCTCTTTCAACTCATCTACAACTGGTCTCAAAAATACATCCATATTTTTTGCAGGAGCATTAGGTCTCGGAATCAACAAAGTCAACATCAAGTATGGTTCCTTTGTACAAAGCCATGGAGGTAGATTGTATGTTGACAAGATAACTGGCCACATACTATAAGGTTGACTCATATTTCCAAACGGACTAAACCCATCAGCCGCTAAACCTAAACAAACATTTCTTACTTCAGAAGCAAAATCAGGATACCTATGATCAAATGCCGTCCATGCCTCTCCATCTACTGGATGTTGCAGAACTCCTTGCATAGATCAACCATTTACATGCCATCTCATATCTCTTGCAGTATGTCTTGACGCATACAAACGCTTCAATTGATCCTTTAAGGGGAAATATCGTAAAACTTTATGAGGCACTATCTTTCCCTTCTCGTTCGGATTCACCCATCGACTCTCACTACATGTAGGACAAGTGTTACGATCAACATATTCTTTCCAAAATAAAGCACAATCATACTTGCATACATGAATTGTCTCATAACCTCAACCTAAGTTGCGTAACTTCATCTTGGCCTCATAGTGTGAAGCAGGAATATTGTTCCCTTCTGGTAATGCCTCCTTTAAAAGCTTTAGCAAAGAGTTAAAAGATTTGTTGGTCCATCTGTGAAGCACCTTTAAATGCATTAATTTTACTAAAAAATCCAGAGATGAAAAACTTTCACATCCAGGATACAACTCTGCCTCAAGCTCAGCAAAAAGTTCTTCAAATTGCCTAGAATGTTCTTCTTTGGTTCGACTTGACTCTTCTGCGTCGACATGATTGCTGGCCCCCACTACATCATCTAAGATGTTTTGCATCTCATCGGTAGATTGTTCTTGTGTTTCATCACCATAAATGTTCACATTATAAGATTCTCCATGGTATATCCACGTAGTATATGTTCGACTAAATTCCTTGTCAATTATATGAACTTCAATGGCTGGTAATGTTTGCATTGTAGCATTTAAACAATTAATGCACGGACAACTAACTTCCCCATCTTTGTTCATGTAGTTTTTTGCTCTTTCCAAAAATACCATTGCACCATTTCAGTATCGCTCTAAAAAATGATCATTTTCAAAAATCCAACTCTTGTCAATCGTCATTTTGATGATTTCAATCCTATTATCAAATGTAATGCTAACTCATTAATATGTAAAGTATTTTAGTAAACAAAATTTGGATAAATGTCACAAAAGACCTTTTCATAAAACACAGAATCGAATATGATATTACCTTCACAATATTTGGTTACATAATACAAACTAAGCAAAATGAGAGGTTATTATTTTTGTCTTAAATTTAGTTATCTTTTTGTTTCTTCAATCATGAAATAATGGAGACATAAGACCAATCAATCATAATATATGTTTATACACAATTGAATGTGAAAAATACGTACGTATCTGCAGACTACGAACTTTCACAATTCAAATTTATTTAGTTCGACTTGGCAATAACTAACCATTATGGAGTTTTATAGAAATTAAGGGGCGCTTGGTGACCTTTTTTTTCATTTTTTTTAGGGCAATTAAAAGGAAAAGCAATATCTAACACCTGAATTACAAATTCCAATAGAAATCAAAGCATAGGAAATCAAAGATATCAACACCTGAATTACAAATTCCAGAGGAAATCAAAGCAAGAAACTATAGCAAAAAAAAAAACTTGCAACAAAGGATGAAACAAAGGGTGGCAGACAGCGACAATTCAGTGCAGCAAACGACCACAATCCAACGCGTCAAATGGCGACAATCAGGCCAACAAAAAACACCAGGTTGATTGGAGTGTTTTTCCAAAAAAAAATTGAGAGAGAGAAAGGGGGTAAGGAGTTCAAGAGAGAGAGGGCTTCGTATCTTCTGTATTGAAGAGCCTTGAGGGGAAAGGGGTAAGTGGGATCCATTAGTGGCCCTTCAAATTATTCAATGACGACATTTCTAAAATAAAAGATAAGCCCGCTAAAATTATGGTGGGTCTTTGGGAATTTTGGTGGGTAATTTTTCCCAAAAAATAGTCAGCAACGACATTTGTCATCGCTAAATATATAGAATATTTAACACCACTTAGCGATAATTGGCGACTACATTGTCGTCGCTATAGGTTAAATTTAGCAACGACACTACATTGTCGTCTCTATAGGTTAAATTTAGCGACGACAAATGTCATCGCTAATATTTTTGTCGCTAAATCATACAATTGTTGTAGTGAATTTCTTTGGCCATTAATTTTATTAACAGAGCTCCTATAGGAGGTTAATAATAAAATTAATATGAGTGTATAACCATCGTTTCAATATTTTATTCATGATTTCTAATCACCACCTAAGGGTGTGCAATAATAAATCATGCTAAAATACCTTATCCTCTTGGAGATCAAATCTAGTATATGATAGAAATCCCTTCCTAAGGGTCGAGACCACCATGTTCTTCCTATGGACCAATGACAGAGGCCTTAGGTCCTCTCTTCGAAAACCTTCTCCCACTCAATCTTTTGAAATCAAGGTTTTATTTTAAAAACATGCATGAACAATTTTAAATGAGCGGCACTCCCTATTCTATATGGCATGTTATCAAAATACATGGCAAATCATATTCTAATGTGGACAAGCAAAGCAATCAAGCAAAGCTACAAGTAAAATAATAATAAATAACCGCAATATTATGGTTCCTCCCAAGAGAATAGAAAATAAAGATTACAAGAGAATAATCAAAACATATTATTAATTCTTTATCATTGAATCCTCAAGCTATATCCTTCTTCATGTAAAGCCCATCTTCAAGTCTTCAATCCCATATGAATTAAATACTCCAAATTTCTGGTCATATTCAAATTTAATGTGTCTCAGAATTGTCCTAAAAATAAAATTAAAACTGTACTAAAAACTAAACCTTTTCTAGAAAAATTTCTAGCTCTTTGCCTACAAGCCGATCTGGGTGATCGGTCTGCTGGTCATGACCCATCGGCCTGCCGATCATCATGACAGATTGGCCTCCCGAACTAGAAGTTTGGCCTGCCGCTAGAGCCACTTGATTTTTGCCCCATTGATGGCCTGCAAAACCTCACGTCTGGTCTACCAGTCTACGACCATTGGCCTACCGAACTGGGTTTCGGCATGTCGACTGAGGAGAAATCACCCTTTCCATAAATACAATTTTTAATGTAATTTATCAGTTTTATTTTCAACAATTCAAAAACATAAAATTAGAGACTCAAGAAATTCCTGGGAACGTCATCATCCATCTTCTAGGTACGTCTTCTTCGAATGATTTTTTAATTACAAAATTCTTATAAATTTAAAATTAAATAATAATTCCTAAACAGAGATGATAGTCCGCCATCTAATTACATAAATAAACTATATACACATTATAACCTTTAAGAAACCATAACTGGAATAAATAAATTAATTAATAAATAATTAAACAATAATTTAATTAACCAAAATTAATTAATAAATATTCACCATATAATCTATGACAACATATAATATTATATAGAAACCCAGAGTGACAACTCTCTATAAAATTAAATTCAAGTATAGGAGAGATCAAAATCGCATAATTTACACATATAACATGATCATAAACTTGTAAATTTATGTAAAAAACCATGGCTTTGATACCAATTGTTGAAAAAATAGTACGCAGTGAAATTTTAAAAATATTCTATTAGAGTATTTTTCAAAACACAAGCTTGACATACTATATGCATAAATTAACCAGATCTTACTAACTTCTAAGTGCCAAAAAGCTCCTGCAATCAATGAAAAGAAGTACCATTTTAAAAGGACCTCGACCAACTGGCCTTCTTTCCTTCCAACCAATTGAGAGAACCCAAAGCTAGTGTTCGTGATTTGTGAACAAGAGCTCTTAGGGAGTTTCAAAATCTCACTTGTAGAGTATCACTCTTAATCTCTCAATTGATCTAAATAATAATGAGACTCACTCCTTTTTTATAGAGATTGGGTCCAGGAGTCAATTCTTATCAAATAATGCTTCAAAATTTGAATCAAAAGCAAATTCGAATCAATATCTAATGAAATCCATGTGAAAACGTGTGATCTTTTTATCTCGCGATCGGCATGCCAATCTGTCTAATAGGCATGTCAAACATACCCCATCAACAGGCTGAACCTAAGGATTGGCATGCCAAACTGTCGATAAAAATCTCAACGAATCTTTTATTTTTCACTTGAGATTCTATAAGATAAAGTCTCAGTTTTAATTCAAATAACCTAGTAGAGAAGTTATCTAATTAAAACAACTTTATCTATATAATCTCTAGGAAAATAAATGAATTCCTAAAAATTCTAGTTTATCTTGATTCAATTTATTTAAAATTAAATCAACTGATAAACTGACAAGAATTGTCTGATCCCAATAATTCAACAAGTTTATCTTGAATTAATTTTTTCACAAAATTAATTCAACTGATAAACAGATATAAATTATTTGATTCTTTAGAATTTCAACCAATCTAATAAATCTGACATAAGTCACCAATTATTGAAAAAGCATGCTGTATCGTTACAAGATTTTTGTGAGCTAGCAAAGGGGACCTGATGGACCTATATAGTTCAAGCTCGCAATAATTATGAAACCTAATATCCTAGATATACATTTTATAGTTATCAACTCCAACGCTACTCCACTAAAAGCTTGGAGCTGCACTCTTGAACTATATAGAGTTACGAAGCCCGTGTAGCTAAGTCTCTATGACATATCATAGTGTATCGTATCCTTATAGGATTATCCATAATCGGCTTAAGGACAAGTTCTGTCTTACCTTCCCGATTATTTTTATCTTACGCTCCATTATCTCACCATCGAAAACCTTACCATCTAGAGACGGTATACCATTTGGTTACACCTATGTATCCAAATGGTTGAGCTCTCTAGTTTTCCAATTATAGGATAACATATATAAGAGAATGTCACTACTCCTAAAGAGGAGCTATGGATTCCATATCTATGAATAATAGGTCTATGCTATCAAGAGTCATGCCTCCAACGTACAGATATGCATACCACTATTAAAATGTGGGTGTCACCCTTTGGTATGTCAAAAGATGCAAGTCAAGATAACGGACCCACTATACATCTCAAGATTAAGATACAATACAAATGATTATCTAAAGTGAATCGATTTGTCGAGACAGAATTATTAATCCAAATCAATTCACTTTATGTCCCGATCCAACACATCGTCACCTATGACAACGTGCTAATGTTTGTATTCACGGAGTCCACCTCCGATGATCAGGACAAACCATATCTCAATAGGGATATAGACAACATAACTATCTTTACATGAATAAAGCATCCAACTTTATTCCCTTGATTGCGGATCTAATGATTTAGACGGTCACCTTAAGAATCGTGTCTTTCGCATAATCTGTCCATCATATGCCCAATTCTTAAAGGTTTAGACAGACAGTCTTAGACTATTATTTGTTTAACATCATTTAACAAATATGAATGTAACGAAAATAAGATTTGGTATATAAATAATAAATGAATTCTTTCTTGATAAAAATATCTCCAAAAATTTATTACATTTTTACTCCTTAAGGCATACATGTCTAACACCCTCTCCTTTTAGTTTTTAGATGTGTGGATGTCAGACTACATGTAGAGCAGTAGTGGAAGAAGTGTGGAAGTTGAATATTTTAGGGTCTAGTACATTAAAGTTGGTCAAAAAACTGCTTATACCCAAAGTGCTCTCCATCAATGGAACAAGGTAGTCTTCAAGTATTTTCATGAAAAGCTGAGATTTTTGGAAAGTTAGCTTGTTGAAGTCCAAAGTAAGCCCATTTTTCAAGATCAGCTAGAGGAGGAGGTAGCCATTTAGCTAGAGATAAATAAAGTTTTGGAGAGACAAGAACCTATATGGCAACAAAAATTGAGAGAACTATGGCTTAAAAAAGGAGATTAGAATTCTCATTTCTTCCACACCTCAATAGTTGTTCATAGGAAGAAGAACCATTTTTGGGCAATTCAAGATGATAACGAAAGATGGTTGCAAAACTGAGGTCAAATAGGCAGACATGTCTTAGATAAATTTGAGGCACTTTTTTCTTCCATTAATCGTCGACTTGGAGGCTTCCTTTATATCTTTTATCTAAGATTTTTTCAAGGAAGGTAGATTTTTGAAGTCCTTAAACAAACATTCATGGTGCTCATTTTGAAGAAAGAGGATGCTACCTTGTTTCATCATTTTAGACAAATAACTTTGTACAATTTCTTATATAAAGTGCTAGCCAAAATCCTTGCTAATATAATCAGGTCAATGGTTGAAAAGTTTATTTCTCTAATCTAATCCACGTTTGTCCCAGGCTAGTGGATTGAGAAGAACACAGTCTTAGTAAAAGAGACTATGCATTTGATGAAGAGGAAGTAAGGAAGATTAGGGAAAAATAGGATAAAGCCTAATATGTCAAAAGCTTATTACTTTTTAAAATGGAAGTTTTTGGATAGGGATTATGAGGAACAAACTTTGTCACAAGTTTCACAAGATGATTATGGAATGTGTCTCTACTACTTTTTCCATTCTTTTGAATGGTAGCCCTTTGTTGTCGTTTTGAAGCTCAAGAGTGTTAGACCAAGTGCCTTAAAAATTAAATGATATAATTAGTTTTTGAGACATTTAACCAATAAAAAATTATTATTTTAATCATTTATCAAATATTGTCCTCTTTATATTTATTTATGTTGAATGTATGACAAGTAAATAAAAGTCTAAGATTTTCAATCTAAACTATTAAGATCATGTATACGATGGACAAATTATGTAGAAGACATAAATCTTATGGTAATGGTCTAAGCATAAAAGGCCCGCAATCGAGGGAATAAAGTTGCGTGCTTTATTCATGTTAAAATTGTTATTTTGTCTGCATCCCTAACAGGAGATGACTTGTCTTTTTCATTAGAATGAGACTCCGTGGGTAGAGACATTAGTATATTGTCATTGGTAACGATATATTGGATCAGTATAAAAGATAAATTAATTTAATTAATACTTTTGTTTGATGAAATCAATTCACTTTAGACAATCATATATGTTACATCTTGATCCTAAAATGTCAATGAGTCTGTATTCTCGACTTGTGTGCTTTGATGTACCAAAAGGGTGACATCTTGAATTAATTAAAGGTAGACATACTGGTACGTTAGAGAAATGACTCTTTATTCATAGATATGGAATCCATAGCTCTTTTGTAGAGCTAATGATATGCTCCCACATACATTATCATGTAGTTGGAAACTAGAGCACTCAATTATTTGGATACATATATATAACCGAATAGTGTACTATTTGCATTAGATATGAATAGTAAGTATTCCAATGGTAAGATAATAGAACATAAAATAAATATAATTAGAATGATAAAACGAAATCTATTCTTAAGCTAATAATGGATATCCTATGGAGATGTTACACATAATGTTATGTCATAGAAGAAAGACATTAAAGTTTTCTAATATATATATAGTAGTGCAGCTCTAAGCTTTTAGTGCAATAGCTTTAGAGTTGATAATTATAAATGTACATATTGGCGATATGTTATTTTATAATTGTAGGAGCTTAATCTATATATATCTATCGGGTCCCCTTTAGTAGCTTACATATTTTCCTATAACGATACCGCATGTTTTTCCTATAAATTTATACCTTATGTTAATTCTTAAATTGGTTTAAATTCGGTTGATTTGATTTAATAATTCTTGTTAGTTCATTGATTGAATTAACTCAAACTAAACATATTGAATTATTGAATTGTATTTTTATTTGATATAGGATTATCTATATATGATTGTTTTAATAAAATAACTTATGTATTGGATTATTTAAATTAAAACAAAACTAAGGCTTTATGGTTGATACTTGGGTAAAAAAGTAGTAATTATCCAATCAATTCAAAAACAATCGATCGAATAACTTTCAGAAGCTGAAAAATGCATGGCACAAATCTACCACAAACCACAGTCGGTAGCCCCTAGTGTATGGCGGTTGACTACACCTATCAGGTTAGCAATCCAAGGCTCATGCATTTTTGTAGTGAGATTTGATCTAAACCCAAATTTTAAAATTAAATCTTATAAGAATGAGTATCCATCCGACCTCTATAAATAGGAAACAATTTTTTATTGTTATTTTAGTGACTTGAGAGATTTAGAAAGAGTTTTCAAAATAGAGAAATTCTATAACTCCCATAGAATTATTATTTAACATCAAAAGTAAAAATTCTTGGTTTTCTCTTATGGCTAGAATGTGACATTACCAAAGGAAGACTAAACGAAGTGTACCCACTTGTACTCCAATCGTGAAAAAGAGAATAACAAGGAAGTCCAGTTGGTTGAGACTCTTCCGGTAGAATTCTCATGCACCCATTTTTAGAAAAATTGTTCTATCAAAAGTGCGATTTTCAGTCTACTATAGGCATGAAGATCTTAGATTAATTTATATATATAGCATGTCTAACTTGTTTCTATAATTGAAAGTTATAAAATTTTGCTACATACTAGTCTTCCAACAATTGGAATTAAAGCCATGGTTTTACGGAGTTTTTACGAAGTTTGTCATCTTGTTATGTACATAAATTATGTGATCTTAATCTCTTTTATCCTTGAATTGAATGTTTTAGAGAGTTGGTACTATAAGGTTTTTGTATATTTATATGATGTCATGAGATTATACAATAAATGTGTATTCTTTAATTATTATTAATTAAATTTCAATTTTAATTATTGTTTTTAATTAATTAATTTTGTAGGTTAATATTCCTTAGAGTTTAGAATGTGTATCTAGGTTCATGTCTGTTTAGGATTTATTATATTTCATTGGTTGTAAATTTCTATCAAAATACTTATTAAAAGAGCAGATGAATCTAGAAGATAGAGATGATTATTGGTCATAGTATTTTTTTGTGTTTATAAATTTTTTTATAGTTTTTTGAATTTTTATTAAAAAATTAAACATGAGAAATAATTTAAGAAAAGCTTCGTGGGTCTCATTCTATGACAGAATAGTCGATCACCCCTGGGTAGTCTAGTCAACCGGTAATGGCATCACACTCAATCTGTTGGATAGAGCTAGTCGATCGACCCCTATCATGGGCTGTCTACCACCCCAATGTTAGAGACTACTTTTGGTTTTTTTGAAAGTTTTTTAAATGAAACAATTTTGAGAAAAAAATAGAAATTTTATGATGACTAGAAAAAAAAAAAAGAGTATTGAAGTCAAATGAAGAAGGACACCATGAGAAGATACAAGACAAAAAATCAATCAAATATTTCGATTAAATTTTCTAATCTTTACGTTCTTCTTTTTAAGATAAAACCATAATATTATCGTTATTTATTATATTGTTTGAAGGTTTGCTTATTGCGTTGCTTGTTTGCTTTATAATATATTTTGCCATGTATGTTGAGAATATGTTATGTAGGATAAGGAGTGCCGCTCATTAAAAATTGCTAATGTATGTTTTAACATAAAACCTTGTTTTTTAAAAATATTGAGTGAGAGAAGGTTTTCGAAGAGAAGACCTAATGCCTCCATCATTAGTCCATATGTAGCACAAGAAGATTTTAACCCATAGGAAGGGATGCATCATATACCAGGTTGGATCGTTGAGATAATAATTTGCTTGAGTATGTTTTATCATTGTTCACCCCTAGGTGATGATTCTAACCATAAAAAAAAATAGTTGAAATGATGATTGCACACTCAAGATTAATTTTATAATTAACCACCCCTATGAGCTTTATAAATAAAATTAATGGCTAAAGAAAGTGATTATTAATATATACTAGATTGAGACGAGCCTTAGGTGGTATATACTAATTTGATGGGATTCACATTTCTAATTGAATTTGGCAAGTCTTCCCTAAGTGACATGTTGAATTTTTGACTTAGGAATTATCATTGTAAGATTGTGAGTTTTTAAGGTTTTGACATATAAACACATTATAGGTTTGCTTAACAATGTTTCTACTTACAGAGTCCCACTTTGATGGCCAAATTAAGCCATTTCTCGTTAGGAATGTAGCAACATAACAATCTTAACATAAATAAAGCATCCAACTTTATTCCCTCGATTGCGAATCTTAGTATTTAGACTATCACCTTTAAGATTTATGTCTTCCATATAATCTATCCATTATACGCATGATCTTAAAGGTTTAGACCAATAGTCTTAGACTTTTATTTGCTTATCATACATTAAAAAAAAAAAGGACATAAAGAGGACAACATTTGGTATATGAACAATAATAAACTATTTATTGATAAAATATTTCTAAAAACTTATTATAACATTTAATCCTTAAGGTACCATGTCAAACAATCTCCCACTTACACTAAGTGAGTAAATATAACACGTCTCGCATCCCTATAGCATCTAGATGTTTCTCAAAAACTCCTGTATTTAGTATTTTCATGAATGGATTAGCTGTATTGCCCTTTGACATGATCCTGCATACTGCAATCTGTCCATCCTCAACAAAGTCCTTTATCACATGATACTTCTAATGAATATTCTTATACCTCTTGTGAAATTTTGGTTTCTTAGCTTTAGCTATTGCTATAGTGTTATCACAATATAGCAACTGCCTTATTCATACCAGGAACTACCTCAAAATCCCCAAGGAACTTGCAAAGCCACACTACCTCTTTCAAAGCATCACTAGCTACCATATACTTGGCCTCTATTGTTGAATCGAAGCATAATCTTGCTTGACACTTCTCCAAACAATGGTGCCTCCTCCTAGAGTGAAGACAAAACTAGTATTCAATTTTCTCGAATCAAGACAAGGTTGGAAATTTGAATCAATGTATCCAAAAGGTGTTAGATCCTCACCAAAATACATTAGCATATAACCTCTAGTCCTTCTTAGGTACTTGAAAATATGCTTGACTGCAATCTAGTAGTTCTGTCCTGGATCCACTGAAATCGACTCACTCCACCACATAACAAATGTCTAATTGTGTGCAAAGTATAACATACATGAGACTACCCACTGCCGAAGTATAAGTCACGTTCTTCATATATTTTCTTTCTTTATCAAACTTTAGAGAGCCTTCTCTAGAAAGAGTAATTTCAGACCTAGATGGTTACCCATCTCTCTTAGAATTCTATGTTGCATACTTCTTGAGAATTTTATCCATGTATGTACCTTAGGATAAAGCTATCATTTTATTCTTCCTATCCTAAACGATTTGAATACCCAAAATATAAATAGTTTCACCTAAATCCTTCATGTTAAACTTCTTAGTCAACCATAATTTGATCGATGACAATTGTCCAACGTCATTGCCAATAAGCAAAATGTCATCTACATAAAGTAGTAGAAAAATCACCTTCTCATCTTTAATGTGCTTGTAAACATATGGTTCATCCATGCTTTGCTCGAACTCATAAATCTTGATCACTTTTTTAAATCTTATGTTCCAAGAATAGGAAGTGTACTTAAGTCCATAAATTGACCTTAGTAGCTTACAGACCTCGTTCTCTTGACCCTTAGCCTTGAACCTGTCTGGCTATACCATATATATAGACTCATCAAGATAACCATTTAGAAAGGCCGTCTTGACATCCATCTGTCAAATCTCATACTCAAGAGCAGTAGCTATGGACAAGAGAATGTGGATCAACTTAAGTATGGCTACAAGCGAAAAGGTTTCCTCGTAATCGATACCTTTCTTTTGCATGTATCCCTTTGCTTCCAGTCTAGCCTTATAGGTTTTGAATTTCCCATCTGCTCCTCTTTTTCTTTTGTAGATCTATTTACATCCTATGGGTTGTACCCTTTCGGGAAGATCCATAAGTTCCCAAAGTCCATTAGTCTCCATAGACTTCGTCTCAGTGTTCATAACTTATGTCTAAAGCTTTGAATCAACGTCCTCTATGGCCTCTATGTAAGTGTAAGGATCTCTATCATATTTAACTGATTCAGCCATGTAAGCTTCATCATTGAATATATACCTCTTCAATTAACACATGATCTTCCCACTATGCCGAAGCTCCCTAGGTTGTTGTTCGATTAGTTTTTCAACATTGATTAGATTGGTTTCAACTGGAACCTCTAGAGTTATCGAATCACTCACCAACTCCTCAAATGCCACTTTACTACAAGGCTTAAGTTGTTTATGTAACTTTTCTCAAAGACAGTTGCATTCATTGAAACCGCGACTTTATTTTCTTTCAGGTTATAGAAATAACTCCCTTTAGTCCCTTTTGGATATCCTACAAACACGCAAACTTCTAAACATGCTTCTAACTTGTTCGCTTCCTTGTGCAAGACATGAGCTGGCTATCCTCATATGTGAATATGGTTTAAGGATGTCTTTCTACCCGTCCACAACTTGTGAAGAGTTTTAGGAACTGATTTTGAAGGCACATTATTCAAAAGATAACATGCAGTTTGTAGTGCATATCCCCATAAAAAATAAAGGTAATGTTGAATAATTCATCATGGACTTAACCATGTCCAACAAAGTCCTTTTTCTTTTACTTAGCCATGCCATTATACTGCGGAGTACCTAGCACAGTCAAATGGGATAAGATCCCATTCTCTAATAAGTGTCCCAAGAACTCATCGGAGATGTATTCTCCACCTCGATTCTATTGAAGTGCCTCTATGGGTTTACCTAATTGCTTCTTCACTTTAACCTAAAACTCCCTAAACTTGTCAAAAGTTTTGCTTTTATAATGCATTAGGTAGACATACTAATATTTTGAGTAATCATCAATAAAAGTGATGAAATACTCATACCCTTCATGTGTCCTGATGTTATGGGACCATAAACATCACTATGTATAAGTTTTAGAACCCTTTTGGCTCGATTGCCCTTAGACCTAAATGGTCTTTCGGTCATTTTTCCCTCTAAACAAAATTTATATTGTGGTATAGATTCCACCTCTAAGTGACTTAAAAGTCTATCCCTTATCAACCTTTGTATCCTATTCAGGCTAATATGACCAAATCATAAATGCCAAAGACAAGTATCATAAGAGTGAGAAATTTTAAGTCTTTTAGAGTAATCATTAATCTCAGTGTCTAGTAGTGAGTCCATAGTAGGTTTATTGTTTTGCAACCATTCATCACAGATAAAAAATTTGTTTTTATAAATGACAACTTTATTATTAAAATAGATTGAACAAGAGTCCTTAAATAAGCAAGCGACCAATATTAAATTCCTTTTGAGTGCTCATGTTATAGACTTCTTGTTTCCTAGAACACCTATAGAGAAACACAAACATGATTAGTTGCTCTAGAATCTATGACCTAAGTGTCATTTGATTCTTCAACTAAACAAGTTTCAATAATCAAAAGTTTGTACTTACCTTCTTTAGAAAGGAAGTCCTTGCAATTCTTTTTAATGTGCCTAACTTTCCTGCAAAAAAATCACTTTAGCTTCTTTGGGTTCTTTTTTTTCTTCTTTTTATCCTTGCCTTTTGCTAGGACAGAAGATTTCTCATTCTTAGCCCTCTGCTTCTTTCTATTCCCTAGGTTAGGATTGGAACCAGATGTAGCTGCCAAGTTTGCCTCACTACCAGCAAGAGTTTCCCTAATCAGATTTTCAAACTCCTATAATTGTTTCATCAGCTCAGTCAAGGTCGAATCCTGTCTAATGCTCAAGTTATATGAAGCTCTAAGCGAGATGAACTCCTTAGAAAAATTGTCAAAGATTCATGCCTCAACATTAATGTTAGCTTCATGGGTTTAGCCTCAACGAGGTAACCCATGACCAATATTATATGCTCTTTTACTAGAGTCCTCGGTCATTGTTTACAGTTTAAGAGTTTCTAAAGAACCCCTTGCCATTTTTTTAAAGCTTGGCCTCCAAACATGTCTTCAAGATTATCCAAGATTTGTCAAGTAGTCTCATAATCTTTATGTTGAGCCTGTAGCACATTATTCATGCTAGCGATAATATAACAATGAGCCGATTGTTAGCATCCTTCCAGTGATCATACACTTGGAGTTGCTTATTAATGGATTCCCAGGTAGGTTCAGGAGGACACAATGTTGCCAACACAAATTTTAGTTTCTCAAAGGAAATGACGAAATTCAGGTTCCTTTTTCAATCATTGTAATTCTTGCCAGTTAACATGTTTATATCGAGTATGGACAATAAAGATTTTGTAGACATTTTAATCTACAATAAAGATTCATATACCAGATATAAGCAAACATTCTACAACATTTTAATTAGATAACATAAGCAAATAAGCATACAATTGTGTTAATGTGTTAAAACTTTAAAAATATCACAACCTTATAACAATAATTTCTAACTCATAATTCAACAAGCCGCATAGGGAGACTTACCAAATTCAATTAGGAACACAAATCCTCTCTGATTAATATATGTTAGACACGTATGCCCTAATGAGTAAAAATATAATATGTTTTTTAGATATTTTTATCAATAAAGAGTTTATTTATTAATATATTATTCAAATACCAAATTGTTGTCCTCTGTATATTCATATTTGTTGAATATATGATAAGCAAACAAAAGTCTAAGATTATTTATCTAAACCTCTAGAATTAGGCATATGATGGACAGATTATGCAAAGGACATGATTCTAAAGGTGATGGTCTAAAATCTAAGATCCGCAATCGATGGAATAAAGTTGGGCACTTTATTCATGCAAAGATTGTTATGTTGTCTATATCCCTAATGGGAGATGGTTTGTCTTGGCCATCAGAGGTGCACTTTGTAAATAGAAACATTGGTAATTATCATAGGTGATAATATTTTGGATCAGGACATAAAGTGCAATTGATTTGGATTAATAATTCTGTTTCAGCAAATCAATTCACTTTAGACAATCATATCTATTGTATCTTAATCCTGAGATGAATAGCAGACTCGTTGTCTTAACTTATGTTTTTTGATATATCAAAGGGTGAAATCCACATTTTTATGTTGCTACACATACTAGTACAATGGAGACATGACAGTTGATAGTATAGACTTGTTTATTCATAGATATAGAATCCATAGCTCCTCTTCAGGAGTCATTGATATTCTCTTATATGCATTATCCTATAATTGAAAAATTAGAGCGCTCAACCATTTGGATACATAAGTATAACCGAATGGTATACTGTCTTTGCATGATAAGTTTTTTGATGGTAAGATAATGGAACGTAAGAGAAAAATAATCAGGAAGGTAAGACAAATTTATCCTTAAGCCAATTATGGATAATCCTATAAGGATACAATAAATCATAATATGTCATGGAGACTTAGCTATTTGGGGTTCATAATTCTATATAGTTCGAGAGTGTAGCTCTAAGCTTTTAGTAGAGTAGCATTAGAGTTGATAATTATGAAATGTATATGTAGGATGTTAGGTTTCATAATTATCGAGACCTTAAACTATATAGGTCCGTTAGGTCCCCTTTGCTAGCTCATAATAAATCTTGTGACGATACAGCGTACTTTTCCAATAAATTAGTGACTTATGTCAAATTATCAGATTTATTGAAATTCAGTAGGATCAGATAATCCATGTTTGTTTATCGATTGAATTAATTTTGTAAAAAATTAATTAAAGATAAACTTGTTGAATTATTGGGACAAATAATTCATGTTTGTTTATTGGTTGGATTAATTTCAAATATATTAATTCAAGAAAAACTTGTTGAATTATCAAGAATATTTATTTTTCTAGAGATTATCTAGTTATGACTGTTTTAATCTAATTTCTCTATTGAGTTATTTGAATTAAAACTGGGGCTCTATCTCAAGAATCTCGGGTAGAAAATAAAAGATTCGTAGGGATCATTTATAGTAAGTTTGGTAGGCCGATCTTCAGGTTCTGCCCACCAATGGAGTAAGTTCAGCAGGCCAATCTACCAATTCGATCTGCCAATCAAACGATTTTTTATCACGCATTTTTAGATGTGATTTTTATTAGATATTGATCCTGATTCGAATATTTGAGGCCTTATTCAATAAGGACTAACTCTTAGGCCTAATCTTTATAAATAGGGGGTGAGACCTATAAGTTATTTAAATCAGTTGAGGAACTAAGAGGAAGCACTCTAGTCTGTGAGTCTTTGCAACTCCTTGAGAGCTTTTGTTCACAAATCACAATCCTTAGTTTTGGGTTTCCTCAATTGGTTGGAAGTAGAGTCACTGGGAAAAAGCTTTACGATGTGTGCCCATACGCACTCTGATCGTGGATAGAGAATAGCAAAGAAGGCCAGTTAGTTGAGGCTCTTCTGCAACGAATTTCTCTTCACAAATTGTGGGAGCTTTTTGGCAAACAAGATTAGTAAGATATAGTCAATTTATGCATATAGCGTGTCAAACTTGTGTTTTGGAAAATACTCTAGTATAATTTTTTTTTAAATTCTGCTGCATGCTACTTTTCTAATAATTTATGCCATCCAAGGCCTGCCTGATATAGAGTATACTAATTGTCATTTTCTTTGGCTATTAATTTCATTAATAGAGCTCCCAAGAAAGGTTAACAATGAAATTAATTTTGAGTGTATAACCATCATTTCAACTATTTTATCCATCATTTATAATCGCCACTAGGGGAGTACAATGATAAATTATGCTAAAATAAATTATCCCTTCGGAGATCTAACTCGATAATTGATGAAATCCCTTCATAAGTGTTGAAACCACTATTTATGACCTATGGACTAGCAATAAAGGCCTTTGGTCCTCTCTTCAAAAACCTTCTCCCATTAAATATTTTGAAAGTCATGGTTTTATGTTAACATACATGAACAATTTTTAATGAGCGGTGCTCTCTATTCTATGTGACATGTTATCAACATACATGGTAAATCATATTATAATACAGACAAGCAAAGCAACATGCAAACCTACAAGCAAAATAATAAATAGTCGTAATATCATGGTTCTATCCTAGAGAAAAGAAAATAAAGATTACAAAAGATCAATCAAAACATATTATTGATTCTTCATCTTGTATCTTCTTGTTGTATCCTTCTTCATGTAGCATCTATCTTCAATCTTCAATCTCTTATAGATACAAAAGGTTTATTTTTTTGGTCATTATCAAATATCATATTCTCATAATTGTCTCAAAAACAAAATCAAAACTGCATCAAAATATGCACCCTTTTTGAAAACTATTCTGCCCCGCTATCAGCCTGTTAATCTAAAAGTTCGACCTGCTGGTCTACGGCCGTCTACCTGTTGAACTAGGAAGTTCGACCTGCCAACTGTTGTTAAACCAGTGTTTTCCAAGAATAGTGTAGAAAATATTTTTAAGTAGGCTTTAATTTTATTTTCAACAATTCAAAAACATAAAAATTTATAAATACAGAAAAAACACAAAACTCTAATCATCTCTATCTTCTAAATTCGTCTTCACTTCGAATAATTATTTTAATACAAATTAAAATTAAAATAATAAATCCTACACGATGATGATGGATCGCCATCTAATTACATGAAAAACTTAGATACACATTCTAACATCAAAAGAATCATGATCGACAAAAATTATTTAATTAAAATAATAAATAAAATTTTAATTAACCATAATTAATTAATAAATATTCACCACATAATCTCATGACAATATTAAATTATATAGAAACCCTAGAGTGCCAACTCTTAAAAAAAAAATTAAATTCAAGCATAGGATAGAATAAGATCACATGATTCATATATGTAACATGATCACAAACCCGTAAAATCAACATATAACAATTGTTAGAAAACAATACACAGCGGAATTTTAAAATTTTAAATCAGATTTTTTTTCTAAAACATAAGTTTGATGCTAAATATATAAATTAATGATAGATCTTATATACCTCTTTTGTATATTGAAAGCAACAAGAATCCATAAAGATAAGAACATTCTAGAAGAGCCTCAACCAGCCTATCTTCTTTGATATTCTCTATCTATGATCGGAGTACAAGTGGTCATATGTCAAACAGCTTTTCCTCTAGTGATTCTCCTTCTAACCACTTAAGAAAACCTAGAGTTAAGATTCTTGATGTTGAACAATAGCTCTCAGGGAGTTTTAGAGCTTTTCTCACTAGACTACACACTTTATGCTTCGCATATGATCTGAAAAACAAAGAAAACTCACTACCTATTTATAGTGGTCGGATCTGGGGTTAAACCTTATTAGATTAAGTTTCAAAATTTGAGTCTAGATCAACTTTAGCTTAAAAACACATGAAACACATTTACTAATTTACCTACAATGGTCGACTGTGTTGTGATATGCCCTAGGCCAATTATGTAATGATCACATATTGTCTTCATTACAATTGCATTTTATTAATAAAGAGGCATTTTCATTATTGTTTTTTATTCTAATTCTATGAATAGTTAATTCTGCCTAAGGTCATCAAGTATGTGACTTGATAGTTAAACTCTTAGGTAAAAATTGAATTATATTCTAAATTATCCCTAGTTGGTCATTATTATTGGGATAATAATGAATGAAGACTAATATGAAGTTTGACTAATGATTATATTTTACTAATCATGTGTATCAGATACTAAGTCAACTCATAGATATATATTTGAGAAATGATGTATTGGATCGACCCGTTATGAAAATACTGCATGGATAATTGTCATAAGTGATTCTCATCACAATAGTATTATCCTAGTCCTTTGACCTGAAATCACCATGGTTTCCTACATGACAAATTCTATATTTTGACACAATCTAATATTATCTTTAACAGGATGATGGAATGGATTATTGTTGGATATAAAGTGAATCATGTGAGGAATGTGAGTGATTAAGAAGGAATTTGTCCCTTATTTATTATGAGAAAGATATCTATGAGCCCCTCGATAAGTTAGACTGAAGTAAAATGTATGGCCATACTAGAATAAATTGATAGGGGTTATCAATATTAGTCTACTCAAGATTGAGAAATAATATGATTGAATAGTATAAGGATGACATAAACCATGCCTTATGTTCAATCAAGATATCTAGTAACAAAAGGACATTAATACTTATTATGGATTAGAATATGTCAGATTATTGACATTCTAATAACTTGGGTAATCATAATGTCTTGCTAGAGGCCGCTTATGATTTGTAGGCCAAAAACAGAATTTTAAGCCCACAACCAATGTTATGTGAACCTACAGGGTCACACACTTATAACAGACTAAGAACGAATTTTGGGTTTACTGTGTCTAGGTTTAATGAACCTGATAATGTCCAAATTCGATGTACTAGATATGTCTAGGTTCATTGAATCTGACATTATCTAGACTCTCTGAATCATATTCAAATTACTGATATTATCTAGATTTTCTGAATCATATTCGAATTACAAACATTATCTAGGTTCTCTTAGTCATATTCGAATTACAGTTTACCCTAGTTAAAATCTGACTCTATCTCAAAGTCAATAGATATATATACATATATATATGTTTTAGGGTTTCTAGCCGAATTTAGAAGAGAAAAGGCGTTCTCTCATTCTAAAAGGCGTTCTCTTATTGTAAAAGGTGAAAACATTAAAACCTAAAATTAGAGAGAGTCATTTAACGAAAAGGAGAGGGTGCTAGCACACCAATTCATTTTTGAGAGAGTCTGTTCGTGTGGATGCCTGCAGAGAGCGTTGCTATAAGTAACAACGTCTGAATCCAATTCCGAATACTAAAAGCTTGAGTTAGGGTGTCACCGGAGCGAACCCGCTCTCTTCCTTCCAAAATCTTGTCCTTTTTGTCATCCTGGTAAAATTCCATGACTTTCTTATTAATCTAATCGAATTGTATGGATCTTGCGAGGGTTTTGTGGGATTAATTTTAATTTCCTACTGTTTATTTGAATAACAAAATCCAACAAAACCCAACAGACTGCACCCTATGTATTGCGATCGACTGCACCGTCACAGACTTCAATTTTAATTCGAAGTTCGACCACATAGGCTTATCTGATTGATCCAATTTCAACCAATTGGATAAATCCTATCTTATTTGAGCCAAGTATTCTTCATAGAGCCTCAATTTTAATTCAAATAACCTAATAGAAAAGTTATCTGATTAAAATAGTCATATACAAATAAACTCATACAAATAAAATATTAGCCAAATAATTAAACATGTTTATCTTAAATTGATTCACAAAATTAATCCAACCGATAAACCGACATAAATTATTAAATCTAATTAATTAAAATTTTAGTCAATCTAATAATTTAACATAAGTAACGAATATGTAGGAAAAACACACCGTATCATCACAGGATTTATTATGAGCTAGCAATGGGGACCCGATAGGCATATATAGATCAAGCTCCTATCATTATAAAATACAATATCTCTGATACATTTTATAATTGTCAACTTTAATGTTGCTTCACTAAAAGCTTAGAGCTGCACTCTCGAACTATATAAAATTACAAAGCTCCAAAAAGCTAACTATCTCTGACATATCATAATATGTTACATCCCCATAGGTCATAATTGGCTTAAGAATAAATGCTATTCTACCTTTCCAATTATTTTTATCTTGCATTCCATTATCTTACTATTAAAATACTTACTATTCATGAATAGTATACCATTCGATTGTATCAATGTATCTAAATGGTTGAGCGCTCAAGTTTTTCAATTACAAGATAATACATATAAGAGAATATCATTAACTCTATAAAAAAAGCTATAGATTCTATATCTATAAATAACAAGTCTATGTCAATCAAGAGTTATGTCTCTAACGTACCGGTTTATGTATCGTCATTAAAATAGGATGTCATCTTTTGGTACATCAAAAGACATAAATCAAGAATACAAGCCAATTAGTCATTTCAGGATTATGACACAACACATATGATTGCCTAAAGTGAATTGAATTAAACAAACAAAATTATCAACTAAATCAATTTAACTTTTTGTCCCGACCCAATATATAGTCACCTATGATAATATTCCAATATTTCTACTCTTGGAGTCCCATTCTAATGACCAAGACAAGCCATCTCCCGTTAGGGATGTAAACAACATAACAATCTTATCAAGAATAAAGCGCCTAACTTTATTCCTTCGGTTGCGGATCTTATCATTTAGACTATCACTTTTTAGATTCATCTTTTCTGCATAATCTATCCATCATATGTATGATCTTAAAGGTTTAGGCTGATAGTCTCAAACTTTTGTTTGCTTATAATACATTCAACAGAAACGAATATAAAGTGGACAATATTTGATATATGAATAATAAATAAACTCTTCATTGATAAAATGTCTCTAAAAACTTATTACAACATTTACTCCTTAGGGTACCATGTCTAACACAAGCAAATACAATACTCCATTCCACTCGATCAAAATATTTGAATTTCATAGACAAGTTCCTAACTAGCCAATCATTTTTATTTAAAATAGAAAACCACGACTAGTCACTAAGGACCAAAGAATTCTAGACCTATAGCGCCTTCGGGCAATTGCAGAGAATATGCATATCGTTTTCGTCAACGTTGCGACACCAAGAGCAGTTACCAAGACTGCATCTAACTTTCCTAGACTTCGAAAGAGGTCTATCTTTTGTAACAACCCACAGAATGGTGTAAGCTGACAATTCCATATGCAAGGCCAAATTTCCTCAGTGGTAGCATCGTTAAGCCCTGCAAGAACAGTGTAAGCTGTCTTAACATTAAACAACCCATCTGATGAGAATTTCCAAAATGAGGAATTAGAGCCATTTAAAACCATACTCAAGGGAGGGGAAATAGCCAATATAAGACTGCAGATCTCAAGAGTGAGAAAGTTTTTGAACATATCCCATCTCCAGGTGCCGTTTAGAGAACAAAAATCCTTCACTTTTGCGTTCAATAGGTGATGAGGGACGGGACCTGTTTTCCACAAGAGGACCAATCTTGTGCACCCAGGAAAGAGAGCCACATGAGCCTCTGGGAAAATATTTCTCCAATCATCATTACAAAGACTTCTATCAAGACGCTTATAGACCCTTCCAGGATTTGGAACCTCTCCAGGTAAATCTAGGTCCCCATGATCCAAGGTCTATAAAGTTGAACTCAGCAACTTGTGACTGAAAGGCTTCACATCTTCTAAAATCTGTCCCAACTCCACCAATCTACTCCTCAGTTGAGTGGATATCAGTGAAATCCCCGAGTAGAATCCACGGCACATTCATACATACCCCAATGCTCTTTAAACTTTCCCATAACTATTTTCTCTTAGACTGCGTTGGGCTTAGCGTAAATAGGCGAGAAAATCCAATGATGATCCTTTTCGTCTGTAACATGAAGCAAAACTCTGAGAGGTAACCTTGATGTCATAAGAAAGCTGTAAAACCCAAATTCCTCTTGACTGACCCAATGCCTCAACTTTGAAATAGGAATCACATTTAAATTATTTTTATAACCCCATCAGCATGAATGCCACTTATTCGGGGCTCAACAACTACAACAATATCTGGCTTGTAACTTCTAAAATACTCCTTCATAGAACTCTGAAAAAAGGAGCTACCAGCTCCGCGGTAATTCCACGAGAAAAACTTTATTAAAGAGGCAAGTTATAGAGAAAAACCATAAGTAACGTCTTTGAGAAAAACCCAAGGCACATCACTGGGAAGCGGCGTTTTAGGAACCCTCCTTGTTCTCAATAATTTCATCTTCGATATCATACGTCAAAACCTTCCCATGATACCATAATTGACATGTGCATGTAAAGGATCAACATAAGCATGGCTATTGTTACTAATTTTTTCGACATTGCAAGACACATGTTTGAGGTTCATAACATCAGGTGGCTGGCTCTCCATCATGATGAAAAAATAGGCATCTTTATCCATGCCAACCCCACTATTAATCGGGTCTTCTAGCAATGTTCCATCAAGACTCTTTTGGGTCCCACTGGAGATAACACGTTGCACCTTCTTTGAGATATTCCCTACATTAAAATCTCCAATTGCATTTGATATGTCTATAAGAGCTGACCGACCAGACCTCCACTTTGAACCCATTTAAATCTCCCAAAACATTCTATATTTGAGCCGGTAGCCTATAAGGTTTGTTGAGGATTTCCTCCCTTTGATCTTCATATTCTACAGCATTCATTTTATTCTTAGTTTTCCCTTTTTTCACTTCTTTTCAATTTATCTCTTTATGAGGATCCACATCAGCAGCGGTATTTTGGAAAAAGATCTTCTAAATCTTGAGCCTCATCATCCGCTTTTGAAATTAGAGCAAATTAGGAATTGCCTGTATTTTGCTCTTTGACCTCCAAATCCCTTGCTTCACCATCCTGAATAGGCGCCTTTCCTTTTGGGCTCCCTACGTTCCACCTAGAATCACACTTTTGTTTTTGCACTAGCATCCAAGGACCATAGTCCCTTTCTGGTGCTAGTGATGGCACGATCACACCCCCTACCGTTTGGACTAAATGTCCCTCAGCAACCTCATTCTCTTTCTTCCTCTTCAATGGACAAGACTTGTTGTTGTGTCCATAGAGACCACAATCATAGCATACCATGTGCAGAGATTCATACATGATCCAATACACTCTTCCTTTGCGGGAAAATTTAGAGAGGAGTGGCTTTTTCAAGTCAATCTCCACAGAAATTCTTGCAAACTTCCCTCTGGCAGCGATTGGGCATTGTTATCGATCTTGATCACTCTCCCCGTTCACTGTCCAAGTTTCCAAAGGAAACTCTTCTTGAAGTACTGCATTGGAATGCCTAAGATCCTTGCCCAAACGATGACTCTATCTACTGAAGCTTCTTCTGGAAAAAATTCAGGATGCCATCTTCTGAACGCCACATCGTGGTCATTGATCAACAACGGCTCCCTAGATAGGAGCTTGTTGAAATCCTCCCTTCTGCTAAACTTGACTACAAAGAACTTCCTCCCAACATCAATAAGGCCAGGGTGTTAGAAAATTAATTTTTCATGTGTATACACATATATAATTAAATGTATTATTTAATACTATTTTAAAGTAAAGTTTAAATTAAAGTGATATAATTAAGATAAAATTGAAAGGTCTTTTGGGTATTAAAATAATATATGAGTTATTTTTATTAATATTATATATGTACATACCAATTTATAATTTTTAGATTTTATGATGGACGAAACTGAAAATATACTAAAATAACTAAAGTTATTTATTCGTCCCCAGTCCATACGTATTATTATTTTCATTCAGAAAAATTACAGACATTCTTACTTTTTTGATTCTTTAAAAATCTCATCTTCCTTCAAGTTTCAAAGGGATACATATTAGATTGAAAGACAATAACCTAAGTTGATCAATAATTATAAATCAAGATATGCTTTTACAATCTAAATCAATTCTTTTCAATGATTTGACAGGAACGATTCTAGAACAATTTGGTTTAATTCGTTCCTAACACATGGTTCCAGTTGGTTTCCATAGAGATCGGAGCCGTTTCGATAGAAACTGATAACCCACCTTGAGACCAAACACTTTGATGATAATCGATTTCCTCCAACACTTTCTCATCTCTTTTTGTGCTCTCTTGATAATCTAATCTCTGGACAGTTTTTCTCTTCTTCCTCAACTCCAAAATTCTCTTCGTTACTTTCTTCTCACATCTCCTCCTCCATTTTAGACTTTGATTACTCTTCCTACTCCTTATTATCACCGTCCTCCATGATATCGTCCTCCACCCTATGCGCTGAAACAGGCCCCTCGCATAGGGCATTGGCTTAAGATCTTCCCTGCACCCCAGCAACGTTCTCATTGGGCTGAACGTTTACAATGATCTCCTTATCGTCGCCAGATAAAGGCCCCCTTTATCCCTTGATTTTCTTTGTACTATGGCGAATCAGATATTTCTCACCCAATGAAGTTCCCTCCACACCCTTGTTCACGCTCTCCATCGCTCTCAACATTTTCGCTTTAAAATCTAATATCACTACATTTACCTTTTTTTAGTTAACAATGGCATTAAAGCTACCTCATAATTGTATTGCGCAGATTGGCTTGATGTTATCTTATCCCCTGTTCGAAGTAATTTTATAAACTGTCTATTTAGGCATTTAAAGTCCAAAAATGTCTACACACTATATTACAATAATATCTAAATTTTTAAAATATAGGAATATTTGAAATGCCGATTTTGCCTACTCATAAATTTTGGGCAATTTTTTGTTTCCATAATTATTCCCATTTCAGCTGTTATGCTGATTATTTACAATCAGTTTCTACATTTACTATAATTAATTTCACAGAACACCCGTTGCCTTTTTCTATAACCAGCCACATTTAATTCAGTATAATTAAATTTTTTTGGCAAGTTTTCATTTGATATTTATTTAATCTTAGTTTCCCTCCCACCAAATATTTGAACTATGATTTGCTTATATTATTTTCTAATTACATTTTGCAATTCCGGATTCATTGTCCACGTTTTACTCTCTACTTTATTTTCATCATTTCACGATGGGATTAATAAAGCTTTTGGTCATCTGTTTGTTTGTGGCATTTTTATAATGTTGATTGATGTCCAGTAATTTGTAGCCCATCAGATTTGTTGTTGTTGTTGTTGTTGTTTTTAAACGTTCATACCATTTAGACAAAACCATAGAGTGTTTCGGGCATTATCCAAAAAAATTAAAAGAAAAAAAGGTGGAGAACGTTCCTATGGCTGCACTATCTTGAACGTGTAAGATTAGCGTCCAATAGCACGGGTAAATTTAGGCCTCACATTGAAACGCAACACACCGACAAATCTGCTCCCCACCAGAAATGTGTCCATTGTGAGGTTAGGAAAGTTTTATGCGCTCCTTACATTTTGTTGCTAGTGTAAGCTATTTATATGCTCAGAAAGACAAATTAGTGCTATTTATTTATTATTTTTCTTCGAGGGAGATATATTAGAGAGACGACTGACACAAGCGATTAAAGCAAATGGAGTCCATATTGCTGAAAGTTGCGTTCTCACCACCTCCTTCTCTATTCCTAAACGCATTATCAGTCCTCAACTTACAAGCTTTAGCCATTAGTGGTTTCTCAGAGCTGAAAGGACAGAATTTACAGTATTCAAAGTTTTGGAATACTGGAAGCAACAACAACAATAATAATAATGCTTCTCTTCAGAAATTAAACAAATTAGAGCAAACCAAGGTAGCTAGTAGAACGGGCATGTTAATTTGCTACACTCCAGCTTTCGTTGCGAGCCTGGCGTTGTTCTTGATCTTTCCTCATGAGAGTAATGTCAGAGTGCTGCTGCTCAATTCGGCTCTTGCCCTTCATTTTTTCAAGAGGATATTTGAGGTACCATTTATTTATTTGTTTTTATTAGCAAACACAGGAAGTGAAAAGAGTTTTGCGTTAAAAATCTTTGTGACCAGTGATAAGTACGAGTTTTCTTATTAAATTGTGGTACATTCTAATTTCTTTCCTTTTTTTTATTCAATACATTTGGTTGGTTTAATAGAGGATTATTTTTCAACTGGCTCCTGCCATGTTGTAGGGCTAATTGGAATTAATATTATTTTTTTAAGAAAATAATTTAATTTGAATTAACAGTTTGTTAACTCTTTGCTGGGTGCGTGGGAAAATGAATGAATGGAGAAAAAAAAAAAAGGATAGGGTCAATGGACATTAATTCTAATCCTAACTTATGTGTCAACTCCTTAGTTGTTTTCATTGATAGATGTAATCTAGTAATATGGCAAACTTTTAAGCATCTAATAATAAAAACATAATAACTTGTAAGTTGGTATACAAATTAGAATTAGAGTTACTGTAGGTATATTTTTCATGCAAGGCCACGTAAGAAATGAGGAATCAAATAATATATATTTTTCTGGGGCTTAGAGGTTCAAAATGAATAGATTGAGAAGTGTAGTAAAAAAATTAGGCAAATGCTATTTTGATAATATTTTCGGTCCCCTCGTGTCCCCTCCCTCAAAGTTTTCTGTTACCAGCCCATCCATCGTCGGAGCAATAGAAAATGAACCCACGACTTACTGTCTAGAGATGGTTTAATGTTACCCCACAAAAACTGTTAAAATAAGTTTATCTTCTTTCTTGTTGAAGTTTATGGATCATACCGTGCCTTGTAGAACTTACACTCTATAATTTTTGCCTTTTATTGACCTTGTGCAGGTTCTATTTGTTCACAAATATAGTGGCAGCATGGTTCTTAACACTGCAATCATCATATCTCTGGGTTACTTATCATCCACAGCATCCATGATCTATGCTCAGCACCTTTCACAAGGGCTTGCAGAGCCTCCAATGGATTTGAAATACATTGGGTCTTTATTGTTTCTGATAGGGATTAGTGGGAATTTCTACCACCACTATCTTCTATCCCAACTGAGACAAAAGGGTGACAAAGAGTACAAGATTCCAAAGGGGGGTCTTTTTGGCAAAGTCATATGCCCACATTACCTTTTTGAGATCATTGAATTTGTGGGATTCTCTTTTATTTCTCAAACACTGCATTCATTCTCTGTAGCTTTAGGAACAATGTTCTACTTATTGGGAAGAAGTTGTGCTACTAGGCAATGGTACCTGTCAAAGTTTGAGTATTTTCCACAAAATGTAAAGGCTCTCATTCCATATATTTTCTAGATGTTGAAAAAGATTGTAAAAGTAACGATTCAACAATATTCAGAAAATGTTCTATTTTTTCCCACATGAAAAAGAAATCAGCGGGTTGCTAGTTTTCTTTTGATAACTGTTATTAGCTATTAGATACATTATACTATAATCAACAAATCTACAACCGCAAGAAAATCTGTTTTCAACATGCCTTTATTGCCTACAAAGTACCAAAACAAAGCTTATGGAAAAGACTACGCAGAAAAATCTGTCCACATTTAGTCACGTAATTTACATCTAAAAAATAGAAAACATCAGAAGACACAATTGACGTTGTTGTGTGGGCTTCTTCCTACTACTTAAATGGGCAACAAAGTTTGACGACCGATTTTTAAAATGACGCTCTCTTTCAATTATATAACATTTTTTAATGAAATGTATCCATACGATATTCAAATTTTCAACACTCAGTTTTCTTTGTTTTTTTTTTTTTTTTTTGGAACTATAAACAAAACTTTCCTTTTGGCACATTTTTCAGACAATTTAAGTTGTCACTAACAAATGGCACCGATCCACCGGGTTCAGGGATGAGACCTTAAAATAATTTAAGTACCCCATGTAAAAGGCTTCATTCTATTTCTATCTATATCTATAGATTATATAGAAGAGGCAATCTTGTTACAAATGTGTTGTTCTTCAACATACCTGTGTGCTTGTTTCGACTTATTGGTTGTTGATTTTTTATTCATTTGCTTAATTTTTCTTTGATTCATCTTATATTTACTTATCCATACAGATGCCTTCCTAATTACTAATACACGTGCATGTCAAGTTTTTTACTAACTAGTATCAGCAGTTCTGCAAATACATGCGTCTTTTTTTTTTTTTTTCTCTCTCTCTCTTTCTTTTCTTCTGGAAGTAGTACATAGATTACAGTTATTGCCGAATTTCTCATTGGTCGTTGCTTTTTTACTTATTTTCTTAATTTTTCTTTAATCAAATACATGTGTATGTCAAGTTTTGCACTAATTAGTAATAGCAGTTTTGCAATACACACATGTTGTATTTTTTTTTTTTGGTGGAAAGTAAAACATAGTTCAAGAGAGAATATTGACGAATTTGCATTCTTTCTTTCTGTTTTTTTTTTAAAAAAAATTTTGCATGTTAAATATAACTATTTTAGAACATGATCCATCTCCTATTCGTTGAAGAAAATATAATTTATCCCAGAGATGCAATTGACAAACTTATATAGGGTTTTTAAATGTTTAACTCAAACCTCTAATTGAGAGAAAATTAGAGTTAAAGATAAAGAATGATAACACTGCTTAAAAACATGTAAAAAGAAGCCGAAGGCAAGTAGAGGAATAAATAAAAAGTAACAAGAGTGTATAAGGAGATGCAATATAGATAACGGAGAAAGAAAGTTACGAGGAGTACAATAGAGCGAGAGGGTAGATAAAGAAAGAAAGAGGGGTAGAAAAAATTTTAAGGAGAGAAGGGGAAAAAAAGGAGCAAAAAACTACAAAAGAGAATTAGAAGGGAAAAGAAAAAAGGTCAAAAGAAGTTATGGAATGAGAACACAAATTAAAAAAATAACTAATCAAAAAATAAACGGGTGTGTTTGAGAAGCAACTTGGAGGGTCAATTTAAATGCTATTTCTATGACATTGTTTTTTAAATTTATCATTTTTATGAAAAAGTCTAAAATATGTCATTTTCAAAGAGTATTAAGACATTATTGATCATCACAAGAATTTCAAGTTAGGATAAAATAAATGTGTTATTTAAGAATATTTTGAAGTTTTTGGTTAGGAGAAATAGTATGAATCAAAGGAAGAAAAAAAAGTAGTATAACAATAATGGTAGTAAAAAAGTGGGATGCTATCTAACTTTAGCCAAGTGGAAACTTGTCACGCCCCGGAATACGGGAGGTGACGTGGTGGTTTAATTAAGTTAATTAAATAAAAATTTAGTTAAAAACAGGGTTTTAGAATTTAATTTATAAATAAAAAAGAGATAATTTTAAAATCGTTTTAATAAAATAATTAAAGGAAAAAAATAAACTATCATAATAATTAAGCAAATAAAAAGAACATTAAAAATATTTAAATACGAGGTGGAACGAGTATGGGTCCCACTGGCTCACATATTGTGCACACACATGTAATACTGATAATATTACAATACAACCACAGTCCATAATAAAAGAATAAGTTAAGATCTTACATGCCTTGAATTATTGTACTACAACCTACCCAAATCTTCTACTGATCGTAAGTCCGGTCAGCGGATTCTTCTCCAATCTTAGGCTGATATCCACCTATGGGCAAGATTTTAAAACAATAAAAACATGAGCGAAAGGCTCAGTATGACTATATCTTAAAATAAACAGATAAATATTCTAATAGAACTTTCTTAATAAATAAATAATTAAATAAATCAAATATGTATTTACATTTAATAAAATTTCATTGAAAACAGTTTGTCAAGAGTACCTTTTTAATTCTCTCGGGCAAACCAAATATTCACCACCGAAGTGGCCTAGCTGGGTTTCGGGACCTGCCCCCAAGGTCATTTACTACACGAGCCAATCTCTGTTATGGCCTCATGTCCATATATCTTTCTTTAATTATTAAAATCTTTGTTTACCAAATATAATCATTTACATTCATTATGAAGTTCATTATGAACATTTCTCAAGCAACCGCTTGTAAAGATATTTAAACAAAATCATTTCCCAATCAGTCATTGAAAACATTTGGTAAAAATCCATTTTTGGCTTAAATCATTTTGAAATAGGGCTACCAAAGAAAAAGGGTAGAAGTCCTACCTCGATATCCGTGTCGGTGTCCCACACCATAATCCCGGTCCACTATACGTTAGCTCCGCAGATCCATGCACATATACTAAACGCATAGTAACTTAGTTCATTAGTACCTAACCCGAGATATCCTATGTTGCCAAATCGTCTCATGATGTCCTAGTGTGCCATTTAGGTTCACAAAATCATTTTATAAAGTTGGAATTTCAATCAGGGTTCAAAACAGTAAAAACGGGTGAAAAATCACAAAATTTAAGTTAGGTTCAGTCGGCCTGCCGGTCCCCCTGGTTCGGCCGACCGAACTGCACAGTTCAGCTTGCCAGAAGACCAAGTCCGATAGGCCGAACTTTTTCAGGTTCGGCCTGCCGGTCAAATGAATCCGGCCTGCTGAACACATGAATCCGGCCTGCCAAAGATCAAGTTCGGCTTGCCAATCTGGAAAATTTCAGAAATTTTCATGCACGGGTCTCGGCCTCTCTGAACCCAAATCTTCAATCCAACCTGTTTTTCTCAGTTCTCAAGCATGGATAATGATCAAAATTGATAAATAAACATTATTAAACACTTTTTAACTTATCAAAACAAGATTTAAGCAAGATTTTCACAAAAATATGAAAATAGAGAAAATAGAGGAAAAATGAAAAATCTTGATTTCAATCCGTTTTTGAGCAAACAAAGTTTCAATTCTAGTTATTCTAAGTTACTCTAACCTAGATTGAAGCTTTTCTAAGCTTAGAAATGCTTAGGTTTCAAAATGCAAGAAAATTTGAAAAATAGAAAAACTTTTAAATTTTAGAAAATAACTTCGAATCGAAGCTTTTAAACGATGTTTTTGTTGTTGAATCTTATTCCTGAGCCTTCAATCTACTAACTTAAAGCTTGAAATAAAATTTTGTTTCAAAATTTTGGGAGAGAATGGGAGAGAGAGAGAAAACCGTGAGAGATAGTGAGAGGAGAGAGAGAGTGAGGCGAGAGTGAGAGTGAGGAGAGAGAAAAGAGTGAAATAAATAGAGGAAGAGAGAGAAAAGTGATTGCACAAGACTGTGTGCAACTACACACTGTTTTCAAATCAAATTATTTCATTGAAATTTAAATTAACAATTAAAAACAATTTAGAATAATTAAAAATTATTAAAAGAGTAAAATAACACAAGGTTACTAAATTTTCACAAAATAATCAAATTAAATTTAAAATACTCATTATGGTACACTAACCCACCATTTAGCATTCTAATATCATTTAATTAACTTCGGGGTGTTACAACTCTCCACCTTTAAAAGAAATTTTGTTCTCGAAATTTACAAATTGATTCAAAAACAAAACAAATGCGGATATAGCTCCTGCATACTTGATTCTAATTCCCAGGTGGTTTCATCAACCCCGTGATGCTACCATACAACCTTAACTAATGAGATCTCACGATGATGCAAGCTAATCACTTTACGGTCGATGATCTGAATCGGCACTTCTTCATATGTCGAGTCTTGCTGAATCTACACATCCTGAAACGAAACGATCTTATCCTACTTAGGTAGACACTTCAAAAGCATCAATACATGAAATACGTCATGAACATGCAAAAGTTTCGGAGGAAGGTCGAGTCGATACGCAACCACACCAACGTGTTAGGTAATCACGAACGGTCCAATATATCTTGGCGCGATTTTTTCTTTCACTCCGAATCGTGAAATGCCTTTACGAGGAGATACCTTCAAGAGCACAAAATCTCCAACCTCAAATTCTAAAGGTCGACGTCTTTTATCTGCGTAACTCTTCTGTCGACTTTGAGTTGTTTTCAATCAGTTTTGAATCACGACGATTTTCTCATTGCTATCACGAACCTCATCTGGCCCAAGAATGACCCTATCTTCTGGTTCGGCCCAACACACTGGCGATCGACACAGCCGCCCATACAGTACCTCGAACGGTGCCATATCGATACTCGATTGATAGCTATTGTTGTATGCAAATTCTACCAAATGCAAGTATTTCTTCTAATTCCCACCAAAATCTAACGCACAAACACGCAACATATCTTCGAGAAATTGAATAACTCGCTCCGATTGCCCATCGATCTGAGGATGAAATGCTGTGCTAAAGTTCAAATCTGTACCCATGGCCTCTTGAAAACTCCTCTAGTATTTAGCGTTAAACCTGGTATCCCTATCTAATGTGATGGACAAAGGAACTCCATGCAATCTCACTATATTCTACAGATACAATTCCCCAAGAATCCTCCTCGAACACATCGATCTGAACAGCATGAAATGAGCTGACTTCGTTAACCTATCAATCATAACCTAAATCGCATCGTGCCGCTGCTTTGTCCTTGGCAATCCAGTAAGAAAATTCATCGTCACGTGTTCCTATTTCCACCCTGGAATAGGAAGTGGCTGAAGCTAACCTGCTGGCTTCTGATGCTCGGCTTTCACCTGAAGACAAGTCGTGCATTTGGCTACGTATTCTTGAACGTCCTTCTTCATGCCTCTCCACTAATAGTGCCTCTTCAAGTCACGATACATCTTTGTACTCCCTAGATGAATGGCGAACTGAGACCTATGAGCTTCGTCCATTACGGCTTTCTTGACTTCTACGATAGCTGGAACCGCTAGACGCTTCCTGAAGTGCAACGATCCATCTGCATGTATCCTCTATTCTTTGAACTGCTCCCCGTTTTGAATCCGTGTCCAGATTCCCTGAAGATGCTGGCCTTGCCACTGATTATGCTTCACCATCTGAACAAGAGTTGGGGTCATCTCCATATGATACATCGAAATACGATCGTAGTCCTTGCAACACTATAGACCAAACTCACTTACCGTCGCATCCCTTTTTCAATCCTCGAGAGCCAAACATGCCAATATCCCTAAAGACTTCTGACTGAGCGCATCCACAACAACATTAGCTTTCCCGGGATGATACTGCAACGCAAAATCATAATCCTCTATGTATTCCATCCATCTCCGCTACCTCAAGTTCAAATCCCTTTAAGTGAATAGATACTTCAAGCTCTTATGGTCGGAGAAAACCTGAAATGTTGCCTCGAATAGATAACATCTCTAGATCTTCAACGCATGAATCACCGCTGCGAGCTCCAAATCATGAATAGGATAATTTTGCTCGTGAGGTCGTAACTGTCTCAATCCATATGCTACCACGCGTCCTTGTTGCATCAACACGCATCCAAGTCCACGTTCTGAAGCATCCGTATAAATCTCGTATGGCTCGTCACTGCTGGGAATGATCAACACTAGAGTTGAAGTCAACCGATTATTCAATTCTTGAAAGGCGAACTTGCATTCTTCATTCCACTCGAATCTAACATTCTTCCTAATTAATCTTATTAACGCCGCTACTATCTTCGAGAAGTCCTTCATAAATTTCCTATAATATCCTGCAAGTCCTAAGAAGCTGCGGATCTTTGCCACATTCCTCAGTCGTTTCCAATCCACAATGGCTTCTATCTTTGTCGGATCCACCGAAATGCCCTGCTCGGAAATGACATGACCTAGAAATTTGACCTCTGTCAACCAAAACTCACACTTTTCTTTCTTGGCGTACAACTGATGTTCTCGCAGAGTCTGAAGCACGATCCTGAGATGCTGCTCATGCTCCTCCCAAGTCTTAGAATAAACCAGGATGTCATCGATGAACACGATCACAAACTGATCCAAGTAAGGCCTGAATATTTTGTTCATCAAGTCCATGAAAGTTGTCAGAGCGTTCATCAATCCAAACGACATCACTAGAAATTCAAAATATCCATACCGGATCCTGAATGTTGTCTTAGAAAAATGTCCTCTTCCTTAATCCTGAGTTGATGGTATCCTGACCTCAAGTCTATCTTTGAGAAGTACCGCGAACCTCCCAATTGATCAAATAACTCATCGATCCTGGGCAATGGATACTTATTCTTCACTGTGACTTGATTCAATTGCCGATAATCTATGTATAACCTGAGAGTTCCATCATGCTTCTTTGCGAAAAAAACCGGTGCTCCCCACAATGATGTTCTATTCCGGATGTATCCCTTATCAGCAAGTTCCTGAAGTTGCTTCCTGAGTTCTTTCATCTCTGCCGTGCCATCCGGTAAGGTGCTATAGAAATCGGTGCTATTCTCGAAAACAATTCAATACCAAATTTAATCTCCCGATGCGGTGGTAATCCTGGTAGCTCGTCGGGGAAGACATCTTCAAATTCGTATACCATCGAAATTACTGCATGTCTTCTCGAAACACTGGGCTCTCCTTCCAAATCCATGAAGATAACGTAACAAACTGCGTTCTTTTGCCCTCTGAGACATGTCCTAACACGATGCTCACTCATTAACAGATCACCACCACCCTAGTAGGTGATTACCATCCCCCTATCAGATACTAGGGTCACTTTTCTAAGTTGACAGTCTACTATTGCACTGTATCTGGATAACCAATTCATCCCTAAGATTATATCATAGATTCTCATGGGGATTCCAATCAAATCACTTTTTAAAATCTAATCCCCGATCTTTATTTTACCAGCTTTACAAATACTATTCATACACACCTGCCCTAATGGTGAGCTATAACTAAGGGTTCATCAAATTCTTCTATCTCTAATCCCAAGGCATGTACAAAAGAACTCGAAATGAGAGAATGTGTGGCACCAGTATCAAATAACACATGTACTAAGGACTGAAAAACCATGATCGTACCATCGACAACTGCGTTATTGGTCTGGGCATCCGAACTCCCTGATGTCATCACGTGAACCTGCACTGGAGCTTTTTCTTTTCCTCTACCCACATTACTAGTTCCTAGATTAACTGGTCGATACTACTGCGAAGATGGTGACTGGACACTAGCTGTACTCGACGCTCAAAACTGAGGGACGTTACACTGAAAGTCCTGCAGTTGGTGTCCTTGCGCTAGATGTGACAGTTACTGAGGAGAGAACTAATGAAATGGAAGCTGAGGATACTGCTGAGGTTGAGGTAGAGTCCGAAGCTATGGCTGATGACTAGCTCCTTCTCTGGTCTGAAATCTTAGGCGAGCACTCCTGATTGGGCAATTCCTCTTGATGTGTCCTGGCTGCTGGCAATAATGACAATGGAAGCTGTAGGGGTTGCTGCACCCGCTACTGGATGAACTACTGTTGCCGCTGTTTAAGCCACCTTGTTTGCTCTTTCCTAGAGTCAGTCGACTGCTGACACTCCTCCTGTTGCTCCTCTATGGTCCTCCTGATGCCTTAGCTCAATTCTCACAATACTGTGCATAGTCACTCTCCACTGATATTGCCGATGACACAAGCTCTCCAAAATTCCTGAGTCGTAGAGCAACTATCTGTCATTGAATAGGGGCTTTGAGTCTATCTTGGAATTTGATACACCTCTCACGCTCCGATGCCACTGTTGAGGGAGCAAACCTTGCCAATTCATTGAACTTTGCCTCATATTCCTGAACTGACATGTCGTCCTGCTGCAACCTTTAGAATTCTACTACCTTTTGGTCCCTATATCCCTGCAGAAAGTACCTATCATAGAACAGCTCCTCGAACCTGTCCCAATCAATATTACCATTATTTTCCAAATGCTTTGCTTACTTCCACTAGGTATTAGCACCACCTTCAAACTTATATGCTGCGAATTTCACACGATACTCCGCTGGCACACCAAGCATATCCAAGTGTTTCACGATCAAGTCTAACCAATATCCTGCCACCTACGGGTCCCCGGTTCCGTCAAAAGTCAGTACAGATGCACGTCGAAACTCCTTAAAGTATGTATGTCGACAACTAGCCTCAAAATCATCAGGTCTTGCCCTTGCTACCATCTGCCGGAATGTCGTAAACATAGCCCTCATCATTCCCTAACTCGGCATCCACTGTCGAGCGATGTCTAGGTGCCATTATCTCACTTCTGAAAACAAAATTTGGACTATAAGTGGTATTTCATTGTCGTACCTATGTGTGCACAATTCCCAAGGTTCATAACCTTGAGCTCTGATACCATTTTGTCACCCCCCGGAGTATGGGAGTGACGTGGTGGTTTAATTAAGTTAATTAAATAAATATTTAGTTAAAAACATGGTTTTAGAATTTAATTTATAAATAAAAATGAGATAATTTTAAAATCGTTCGAATAGAATAATTTAAGAAAATAAATAAACCATCATAATAATTAAGCAAATAAAAATAACATTAAAAATATTTAAATACGAGGTGGAACGAGTATGGGTCCCACTGGCCCACATATTGTGCACACACATGTAGTACTGACAATATTACAATACAACCACAATCCATAATGAAAGAATAAGTTAAGATCTTACATGCCTTGATTTATTGTACTACAACCTACCCAAATCTTCTACTGGTCGTAAGTCTGGTCAGCGGACTCTTCTCCAATCTTAGGCTGATATCCACCTATGGGCAAGATTTTAAAACAATAAAAACGTGAGCGAAAGGCTCAGTAGGACTATATCTTAAAATAAACAAATAAATATTCTAATAGAACTTTCTTAATAAAGAAATAATTAAATAAATCAAATATTTATTTACATTTAATAAAATTCCATTGAAAATAGTTTGTCAAGAGTACCTTTTTAATTCTCTCGGGTAAACCAAATATTCACCACCGAAGTGGCCCAGCTGGGTTTTGGGACCTGCCCCCAAGGTCGTTCACTACATGACCTGATCTCTGTTATGGCATCATGCCCATATATCTTTCTTTAATTATTAAAATTTCTGTTTACCAAATATAATCATTTACATTCATTATGAAGTTCATTATGAACATTTCTTAAGCAACCGCTTGTAAAGATATTTAAACAAAATCATTTCCCAATCAGTCATCGAAAACATTTGGTAAAAATCCATTTTTGGCTTAAATCATTTTGAAATAGGGCTACCAAAGAAAAGGGGTAGAAGTCCTACCTCGATATCCGTGTCGGTGTCCCACACCATAATCTCGGTTTGCTATACGTTAGCTCTGCGGATCCACGCACATATCCTAAACGCATAGTAACTTAGTTCATTAGTATCTAACCCGAGGTATCCTATGTTGCCACATCGTCTCATAGTGTCCTAGTGTGCCATTTAGGTTCACAAAATCATTTTATAAAGTTAGAATTTCAATTAGGGTTCAAAACAGTGAAAATGAGTGAAAAATCACAAAATTTAAGTTAGGTTCGGTCGACCTGACGATCCCCCTGATTCGGCCGGTCGAACTGCACAGTTCGGCATGTCGAAAGACCAAGTCCGATCGGCCGAACTTTTATAGGTTCGGCCTGCCAGTCGGATGAATCCGACCTGCCGAACACATGAATCGGCCTGCCAAAGATCAAGTTCGGCCTATCGATCTGGGAAATTTCAGAAATTTTCACGCACGGGTCTCAGCCTCTCCGAACCCAAATCTTTAATCCGACCTATTTTTCTCAGTTCTCAGGCATGGATAATGATCAAAATTGATAAATAAACATTATTAAACACTTTTGAACTCATAAAAACAAGATTTAAGCAAGATTTTCACAAAAATCCAAAAATAGAGAAAATAGAGGAAAAATAAAAAATCTTGATTTTAATCTGTTTTTGAGCAAACAAAGTTTCAATTCTAGTTATTCTAAGTTACTCTAACCTAGATTGAAGCTTTTCTAAGCTTAGAAAAGCTTAGGTTTCAAAATGCAAGAAAATTTAAAAAATAGAAAAACTTTTGAATTTTAGAAACTAACCTCGAATCGAAGTTTTAAAACGATGTTTTTGTTGTTGAATCTTGTTCCCGAGCCTTCAATCTACTAACCCGAAGCTTGAAATAAAATTTTGTTTCAAAATTTTGGGAGAGAATGGGAAAGAGAGAGAAAACCGTGAGAGATAGTGAGAGGAGAGAGAGAGTGAGGCGAGAGTGAGAGTGAGGAGGGAGAAAAGAGTGAAATAAATAGAGGAAGAGAGAGAAAAGTGGTTGCATAAGACTGTGTGCAACTACACACTGTTTTCAAATCAAATTGCTTCATTGAAATTTAAATTAACAATTAAAAACAATTTAGAATAATAAAAAATTATTAAAAGAGTAAAATAACACAAGGTTACTAAATTTTCACAAAATAATCAAATTAAATTTAAAATACTCATTATGGCACACTAACCCACCATTTAGCATTCTAATATCATTTAATTAACTTCGGGGTGTTACAAAACTTATTAATTCTAATCATTTTCAGCGTAAAATTCTCACTCTACTATGTTTGAGTTCCAACTTTAAAGTTCTAACTTGCTTCTTAAATACTTTCAGGATGACATAGCTCTCATAATACTTGGTAATATATATATGACAATTTGAAAAACTAATTAGAATTACAATTCTTATATTATCACGTCAATTGAACAAATGATACCTTTTTTTCATGTTAATTCATTACAATAATTAATTTTAGCATATTACCAAAAATTGAAGAATTCTCACCTAGTATGTAGTAGAAGATGCATATATTTTGTTATGGTAACGCAAATATACATTTATTTTTGTTAATATTTCATATATTGAGAAACACATGTATGTTAGGTTTTGGAATTCAAAAGACACACTGTAACAATAATTATAGTTGAGTTAGCTTTGTTTTAAATATAAATTTAAATTAATATTTATAAAAAGAGAGCTTTCATCTTTTTAATTAATGACTCATATCAAAATCATATGTAAATTTCTATTTAAAAAAACCTAACACTGCTATTAGTAAGTTTGCTATAAATTTATAAGTCTAAAATACAACGAGCTGAAATTAAAAATTAAGAACATAAATTGTAAATATGCTACAAGTTCAAAGACAACAAAACAAAATACCCTACTATTCGATTAGTGAGGTCATTCGTATCCCACAATAATACTTAAACATACTAATGGACCGTCACAATGGCTATCAATCTCAGATTCCACGTTGGAAAAACCCGTCCATTTTCCTCTTCTTCTTTCCTCTTCTGCTTCTTCTTAACAAGATGGGTGTTTGCTGATTATTGTCATTTGGAAGATGTTTGGGAGAGGAGCTGAAGTGTAAAATCTTAGTGATGTGTTAACATTTTAGGGGAGGGAGAGCTAAGAGAACTGTCAAATAGTCCACATAACAGATGTGGACTCCTCCCAAACTGCCTACAACACAACCGTGCTGTGGTGATAAACTTCTTGAAGCAAGACGAACTAATGAAAATTCTAGATTTATTGAGATGAAAATTGATCTGATTGTATTGAATTGGAATTTGGTATAGGACTTCACTTATATACTAGTTTGATTGGTTTAACAACTTACTGAGCTACCGTAACAAAGTAATAGCCTACCACTAGGTAACTAACACATATACTGTAACACCCCGAAGTTAATTAAGTGTAATTAGAATATTAAATGGTGAATTAGTGTGCCATGATGAGTGTTTTGAACTTAATTTGATTATTTTGTGAAAATTTAGAAGCTTTGTGTTAATTTACTCTTTTAGTGATTTTTAATTATTCTAAATTGTTTTTAATTGTTAATTTCATTTTTAATAAAGCAATTTGATTCTGAAAACAGTGTATTATTGTACATAGTTTTGTACAACTGTTTTTCCTTTTTCTTCTATTTATTTTCCCTCTCTCTCTCTTCCTCTTATTTTCTCCCGTGCAACACTCTCTCTCCTCTCTCCCTCGTCTCTCTCTCGGTTTACTCTCTCTCTCTCATTTTCTCTCCAAAATTGTTGAAACAAAATCCAATTTCAAGCTTCAAGATTGTGGATTGAAGGCTCGGGAATGCGATTGAGCAACCACAAACTCGATTCAAGCTTCGATTTAAGGTTAGTTTTCAAAATTTCTAAAGTTTTTCTATTTTTCAAATTTTCTTGCATTTTGAAATCTAAGAGTTTTTAAGCCTAGAAAAGCTTCAATCTAAGTTAGATGGACTTAGATTAGCTAGAATGCAAACTTTATTTCATCAAAAACGGATTGAAATCAAGATTTTTTATTTTTCCTTTATTTTCTCCATTTTTGGATTTTTGAGAAAATCTGGTTTAAAACTTGTTTTAATCAATTAGAAAGTGTTCTAATATGATTTTCTAATGTTTATGATGATTATCCATGCCTGGGAATTGAGAAAACAGGTTAGATTTGAAGATTTGAGATTCGGAATGCTGAGACTTGTGCGTGAAAATTTTTGAAATTTTTCCAGACCCGCAGGCCGAACTTTGTGTTCGGTAGGCCGGATTCAAAGGATCGGTAGGCTGGATTCATCCGACTGGCAGGCCGAACCTGGAGATGTTCGGCCGACCGGACTTGGACTTCCGGCAGACCAAACTGTGCAGTTCGGCAGGCCGAAACAAGGAAACCGACAGGCCGACCGAGCAAGGAAGAATTTTGTGATTTTCACCCGTTTTAACTGTTTTGAATCTTGATTTGAACTTCAACTTCATATAATGATTTTGTAAACCTAAATGGCACACTAGGACACTATGAGATGATTTAGTATCATAGGATACCTCGGGTTAGATACTAAAGAGCTAAGTTACTATGCATTTAGGATTTGTGCGCGGATCCACGGAGCTAACATATAGCAGACTGGGATAACAGTGTGGGACACCGGTACGAGTATTGAGGTAGGACTTCTACCCCTTTCTTTGGTAGTCGATTTTAAAATGCTTTGGCCTAAAAAGGATTTCTATAAAAATGTATTCAAATGACTTGTTGATAAAGGATTTTCATTATCTGTTTTCTGAAACAGTAGATTGAGATGGATTTTATAATAGACTTCATAATGGATATAAATGATTATATCTGGTAAAGAAGAGATTTCATGAATCAGAGAGATATATATGTATATATATTTTAGGGCATGATGCCATCTCAGAGATCGGGTTGTGTAGTGAAAAACCTTGGGGGCAGGTCCCGAAACCCAGCTGGGCCACTACGGTGGTGAGTTATGTATGGTTTGCCCAAGAAAGGAAAAACGATATTCTTTCTGGTTGATTTAGTTGAATTATTTTTGAAAGTTTATATTTTATTGAATTTCTTATTTAACTATCTATTCGTTGATAGTCCCAGTTTGTTTCTATATGTTTATTTGATTTTAAGAAATTTCTTTTAAAGTCAAATAATTTCTAAATATAGTCCTACTGAGCCTTTCGGTCACGTTTCTATTTGTTTTAAAATCTTAACCCTAGGTGGATATCAGCATAGGATTGGAGAAGAGTCCGCTGACCGGACTTACAATCAGTAGAAAATTTGGGTAGGTTGTATTGTAGTAAGTAAGGCATGTAAACTTTTATCTTTCTTTTATTTTTGGACTGTGGTTGTATAATAATATTGTCAGTACTATATGTGTGTGCACAATATGTGGGCCAGTGGGACTCATACGCGTTCCACCCCATAATTAATTATTTTAATGTATTTCTATTTGTTTAATTATTACGATGATTCAATTTATTTCTTTAACTTATTCTATTTAAACGATTTTCAAATTATCACATTTTCACTCATAAATTTGATTCTAAAACCTTGTTTTTAACTAAATCTTCATCTATTTAACTTAATTAAACCACCACGTCACCTCCCGTACTCCGGGGCGTGACAAAATATTTGGGCAATAATTCTTTTCTAGTGCGTGAGTTTTTGTTGGTGCATGTTGCGTCATCCCTCTTTGCTTGACTCTTTCATTTCATGATTATGTTCATATATTCTCACTTATAATATTCCAGATATGGAGAGAGAAGTAGATAAATCATGTTAAGCAATAACAACGGCGTCAATTGTATTTATTATTCTCCAACAATGCTCTTCTTTTTTTTTTTTCTTTGGGTACTACTGTTAGCCATATCTTTGGTACAGTATTATGTCTTCACAGAGAGCATTTCCACAAATCATTGAAATTTACACTTGATGTTTGCGTTCACCTGAACAATCGCCATATCCACTAGAATATTTTTTTATTTGCGTACTTCTTTTTTTTTAATTATTGCCTTTTACATAGAACTGAAAAATCAGCTACAGCTCAAGATATTGAATAAAATCTTGTGGTCGAATTTTGAGAGAATAAAGTAGCTTTTTTGCCTTATTCGAGACCTACAATGAATTGGATTTGCAATATTCTTTATGACCGCATATATAATGATATTAAATGATGCAGGTGCACCTAAGTCAGATAATGGGATTATGACTTAGAATACACTAAAGCTAAAATTCATAAACCCTGCATGAATTTTACTATTCCCTGCCTAACAGGTTTGATTTATATAATAATGAAAGAGATTTGAACAAAATAAATAATGTATTTTCAACTTTAAAGGCATGATAGTTTTTGCTTCCACAAAAAGGTATGGCATCAAAGCAACTTTATCAATTAGACTAATTAGTGCCTTCGTGGGATCATAGTGTTCCATGTTATATTCCTAGAAAATTCATGATCAGGTAAAAGAGGAAGAAACGTACCCACTCCAGCGGATGATTCTAGAATTAAATATTCAAATATCTAGCTGTTTGATAATAGAATATGAACATTAGAGGAGACAAACCAGGAGAAGAGTGTAAACACTCAAGTTAATTAGTTATTCTTTGGATGTTTCTATAAATGCTCTACAAAACGTTACCGGTATACTCTTTAATTCAATAACAATTGAGTGCAATGTGCATATGTGCAAGTAAATTGTAGATTATTGTCACGCCCCGAATACGGAAAGTAATGTCGCAGTTTAATTAAGTTAATTAAGTAGAAATTTAATTAAAACATGAGTTTAAAAATTAAGAAATTACTTAAGAAAATGTAATAATTTTAAAAAAATTTTAAAACAAGATATCATAGCAATTAAATGAGTGAGAATAACAAAATGAACCTTAAGGAAAATAAATATAAAGAAATATGGTGAAATGAGAATGGGTCCCACTGACCCACATTTGTGCACACACATAGTACTGACAATAATAAATTACAACCACGGTCCAAATGAAGAAAAGGAAAGCAAAAGTTATATATGCCTTGATTTTATAGTTTAAATAACTCCTACTGCTCGAATGTCTTGTCTGTGGGCTCTTCTCTAATCCTAAGCTGATATCCATCTAGTGGGGAAAGATTTTAAAACAAATAAAATGTGAGCGAAAGGCTCAGTAGGACTATATATTATAAAAACATTTAATTTAAAAGAAATTTTACTATTCAAATAAATATATAGAAAACGAACTAGAACAAATAAATAAATAGATGAAAATTTAATAGAAATTTATCTTACTAAAACAGTTTATTGGTCGACCAAAAAGAATACCTTTTTCTTTTTTTCCTAGGCAAACCATATATATATTTCACCACCGTAGTAGCCCAGCTAGGTTTTGAGACCTGCCTCTAAGGTCGCATGCTACACGACCTGATCTTTGATATAGCATCATGCCCTTAAATATATATATATATATATCTTTCTACAATCATTAAAATCTCTTTTTACCAAATATAATCTTTTACATTCATTATGAGGTTTATTATGAAAATCACCTCAATCTACTATTCATGAAATCAGTCAACAAAATCCATTTTCAACCAATCATTGAAAACATTTTTGTTAAAAATTCTTTGAGGCCAAAGCATTTAAAATTGGCTACCAAGAAAGGGGTAGAAGTCCTACCTCAATACTCGTACCGGTGCCCCACACTGTAATCGCGGTCCATTATACGTCAACTCCGCGAAACTACGAACAACCTTAAATATATAATAACTAAATCTATCAGTATCTAGCTTGAGATACCCTACATTACTAAACTATCTCAAGGTGCCCTAGTGTGCCAATTAAGTTTATAAAATCGTATGGTATCGATAAAATATAAATCAGGGTTCAAAACGGTGAAAACGGGTGAAAAATAACAAAATTTTGCCATGCCCGGTTAGCTTGTCGGTCTGTCACGCCCCGGAGTACGGGAGGTGACGTGGTGGTTTAATTAATTTAAATAAATGAAAATTTAGTTAAAAACAAGGTTTTAGAATCAAATTTATAAGTAAAAATGTGATAATTTGAAAAATCGTTTGAATAGAATAAGTTAAAGAAATAAAATGAATCATCGTAATAACTAAACAAATAGTAAGAACATTAAAATAATTAAATATGGGGTGGAACGCGTATGAGTCCCACTGGCCCACATATTGTGCACACACATATAGTACTGACAATATTATTATACAACCACAGTCCAGAATAAAAGAGAAGTTAAAATCTTACATGCCTTGAATTGTAATTTAACCTACCAAATACTTCTACTGATCGTAAGTCCGGTCGGCGGACTCTTCTCCAATCCTATGCTGATATCCACCTAGGGTTAAGATTTGAAAACAAGGAAAACGTGAGCGAAAGGCTCAATAGGACTATATTTAGAAATTATTTAACTTTAAAAGAAATTTCTTAAAATCAGATAATTATGTAGAAATGAACTGAAACCATCAACAAATAGATAATTAAGTGAGAAATTCAATAAAATATAAACTTCTAAAAATAATTCAAATAAATCAACCAGAAAGAATACCGTTTTTCCTTTCTTGGGCAAACCATACATAACTCACCGCCGTAGTGGCCCAGCTAGGTTTCGGGACCTGCCCCTAAGGTTGTTCACTACACAACCCGATCTCTGATATGGCATCATGCCCTAAAATATATATATATCTCTCTGATTCATGAAATCTTTTCTTTATCAGATATAATCATTTATATTCATTATGAAGTTCATTATAAAATCCATCTCAATCTACTGTTTCAGAAAACAGATAATGAAAATCCTTTATCAACAAGTCATTTGAATACATTTTTATAGAAATCCTTTTTAGGCCAAAGCATTTTAAAATCGGCTACCAAAGAAAGGGGTAGAAGTCCTACCTCAATACTCGTACCGATGTCCCACACCGTAATCCTGGTCCGCTATACGTTAGCTCCGCGGATCCACGCACAAATCCTAAATGCATAGTAACTTAGCTCATTAGTATCTAACCCAAGGTATCCTATGGTACTAAATCATCTCATGGTGTCCTAGTGTGCCATTTAGGTTTATAAAATCATTGCA